>JAQIXC010000251.1:0-35955 GCA_034697605.1 Metabelba pulverosa | reverse complement strand
AGACCAAAATCGGCCTAGTAGTTCCTGAGCAAATGCTTGATATGTTGCGGCTTGAATTTCCATAATCATTGTATATTAGAATTTATTTTTTGTTTTCAATTAATTTTTGTGTGAAATGCGTTAATTGAGATAAGAATTAGTGAATAGAATTAGAATTTGTTTAGAATTTGAAACTAATTTTAAGGCAAACTTCTAATTGAAGAAAAAGTTTTATTTTGTTTAAGCATTTAATTGTTTGGCACCTCTTCTCACATCAAATCAAATCAACAATATATTAAAAGTTTTATAGAAGTTATTATTGCAAACATTGTAAACGCCTTACAGTTAATTGGTTTCGGAAAAGGGTTTTCTCGCACTTAAAGCGCAACCCTTTGTCCTCTAATCGCAAATCTCACTCAAATGTCTTATTGCAAACGATAGTAACGATTCAGTCGCTTATCAATACAATTATGCAATTGTGTCTCACTTTTTGCAAAAGTCGAGATAACACACAAACAAAAAGAGAACTTTTAGAGCCCAAGTCGTACAGTCGTACAAAACGTTTAGCAAAATTCATCACAGCTTTTGAATTCTTAATAACACATAAATAATTCGATCACTTTTTGGCGCTTCTGTCAACAGATAGATCACTCATGAAATCAAATTATAGACAAAACTCGTTATTATTCTTGTTATCGAAGCGAGACTTCTGTCGGTATAATCACAGTCTTGTTATTAAACACTTGGGCTAAAGCATCAGTCAATTTGATTGACCGATTCGGCGCTCCAACTAAACGCGTTTATGGCCAACAAAACGGCACTTCTCGCCGAGAAAGCGCTTTGTTGGCCGACAACCAAACTGCCATGTTACATTCTATTTGCAATAATAATATTAAAAACACTTTTTGTAAACGTTGTGAACGTCTAATTCGGGAACATTTCGTTTCACATTTTGTATGTTTAGCTTTCGTTCAACTTTTAGCGTAAAAATTATTTTTATCTCAAAAAAGTAGTGAACAAAACGAATAGTTTTCATAACAAACGCATTAATAAGTGTTAAGAATAAATGCGGAGGGATTCGTATAATCTTGTTATAATATACCGTTTGTTTTTAGTAAAAACAATGCGAAAAAAGAAGAGAGAAAAGAATGATTATTTATATTTGTTTTAAATAGTAGTAATGAGCGCAATATGTATCAAAAAGCACCAAATGATTAGTTCTTCAAACGTTTATAGTATTATAAATCACAAAAGAGGAGCCGTTTAGGGCTCGAAATCACGTAAAGTAACAAACTTTCGGCGAAACAGCGATTAGAGACTTCATATGAATAGAATGAATAGATTAAAATTGGATGAGAAGTATATGAACAATGTATGAGCAACAATTGTTGTCATCGACATTCACGACAAACGATTGAATCGAAATCAATTGAGAGAATAACAAGAATAAAAAGTTTCGCAAAACTTTTTTTTTCTAAATGTCTTCAATGTTTCGAAAATATTAGTAAAACTTATAGCTATTAGAGAGATAGCGATAATAATTAACGATTGAATGACTTTCAGAGAAAAGTTATTTTTTGTTTTTGTTTTCTTTGAATCAACATTTTCATCGACACTAATCGAGAGAAATGGCTATAGTTTTGAAATAGTTTCGAAATTTTTTTATCAAGAGCGTTTCTTATACTGTAGTTTCAATATAAAGTATAAATTTAGAATTATATTTTAACTGCGATATTAATATAATATAATATAATATAATATTATTTTATGTTAATTCACTGATTGAGAAGATTATGAATAAACTGTATGAAAAAGAACTGTACGAAACTATACGAGAATAGGCACCCAATATATTATTAAAAAGTATTCGTTTTAATACTTCTGCACTTCTAAGCCATACAATTAAGTTATAATTATTTTCTTTCTCCTATGCCTTCGAAATGTTAATTTTTAGTCACAAAAAATTCAATTCTTTATAGTCATTGACCTCATGTGAGACGTTTTGTAATTAATTTCTTTTAATTTTTCTATTAATAACGAGTATAGCCTTCAGTCCTTGAGTTTAATAAAATTTTTTGTGAACGAAACCCACTGTTTCTCGAAAACAACCCCTTCTTCTCCTCCAATGCTTAACCACCAAAATATCAAATACTGTTTTATAGAGTTTATGAGAATAGAACACAACTGACGAGCACTTAGTGAATGATCAGAACCTATCGGAACGTAATCTTATCGATTAAATTAAATTTCACTTCAATTATATTATGCGAGAGTTTATCAAAAAATCAAAATTCAAAAAACAATTCTTAAATACGCTTATCGTTAGTCTCAATGATTTCAAACACTTTATCGCTTTTCCCGTCTCTTTGTTTCAATCGATATTCAGTAAAACAATTTTTAAAAGTTTTTTCTAAAACACAAAAATCATTTTTTTCTCTAATTTAATCAATGCATCGAAAAACAAAGTTTTAAGAAGTCCTCTGTTTTGTATAAAAACGCGTTTAAACACTAAAAAGAGTCTGAATTCTTGTTCTTTTTGCACATGGCAATATCTTGTTTGAAACTCTAACATCAAATCAATTTTTAGTGCTATTTAAGTAATGAATTTAATGATTTAATTCATTGTAATAAAGCAAATCATAAATAAACGCCAATAAAAAGTTTTCAGTTTGACTTCAATTTGGGTTTTATTTTTCGAAACGAATTTTGTTTGTTTAGTGCACTTAAAGAAGAATAAAAACTCCGATAAAACAAAAGCTCGGATTCGAAAAAAGAAACTTTTGTTAATCAGAAACCGTTTTTAATCGTCATTTTTGTCTAATTGACTGCAATCTAATTGAATGAAAAAAAAACTAATTTTCGTAAAGAATTTTGATAAACAAACAAATTAAGAGAGCGTTTGCTCGACGAGTAGAGCAAAGGATTTTTTGTTGTTTAAACTGAATAAATCTGATTGAAGATATAATGTAGGAATTCTTGCAGAACTATTTCTTCTCGTCGAAAGAGTTTTTGCTTAATGTTTGTTCGGTCTGTTGGAGACAATAATTGCACACTTGAGTCGCTCTTAACATAAAACTCCAATTTTAGAACAAACTTTCGAATCATCGAAACGTCGAAAACTAATTAACTTGATTGTTTATACATTTTTTCATACAGAGAATTCTTTGCTTCAATTTTTTGTTCGCGTAATTCGAGAGAAAAATTAAATCTTAAACCAACTCTCGAACGAATACTTTTGTTTTGAAGTAGTCGTCAATTAGCGAAAGGACTCGTAATTGAAAAAACGGGTTTAGAATTAAATAATACTTATTGTCGACAAATCAAGACATTTAGGATAATCATGTGTCGGCACACACTCGCATAGAATGCTAAAACTGGACGGTATGGCAGTCGATAAGTATATTATACTGTTCATTAGCACATTATTGTCTATGTTGTGTTTTTGGTGCAAATTTGTGCAATTTATTTATATAGAGTATCGAAATGTTAGAACTGATTAAATGTATTTTCTGTTCAGCAAATTGGTTCGAAAAGAAGAATAAAAATTTTGAGATATTTCCCGTCAGTTATCTATAGATAACGCAAATGAGAGTTTACGCCGAATTGAAGTCAAACCGAGAGAAGTCTTAATTTGTTTTTCAATGCATCGATTAATCGCCGACTCATTGCAAACAACTGTTTCGTCAATAATACTATTGATAAGTATTCGTGAGATACGAATCGCAAATATAGTTTTGTTTTATGAGAATTGGTTTGAAATATTGTTTCAATTCATATGAATTAATAGAATGTAGTTTTGTATTTGTATTATCGGTTTTGTATTTTGTAACGAATGTGAGAAATGGCCGTAAAATCGAAAAAGAGGTGATTCGTTGAATTGAGCAAAAACTTGAAAGATTTACAACACTTTTTCAGAATTGTTTAGCAAATCAGTTGTGAATCGAAATCAGATTCGGTTTTTGTAGTCGAAAATGCAATGCAATTAATGTATTGATTGGTTATGTAATCAAACGGTATATCAAACAGAAGAGCAATACTGCGAAAACTGAGTATATATTTCGTATTCAACTGTAGTTTAGTGTTTCGATAGACTAAACGGCGTTTTGTTTTCTTATCAAATAGAAGCTGAAAACTACGGATCGATAGGGTTTTGGTCAGAATTGATGTTTATTTTCGGTGTATTCGGTGTTTTGGGTGTTATTTGTGTGTATTTTCAGTCGATTCTTACGTTACGGCGACGTTCGCTGCGATTCTGTCGTTTCGGCGCGAATTGTGTTTCGAAATAAGTGTCGAAATGTCGTTGAAATGGTTTGACTAGAGATTCAATACAATCGAATCGAATCGGAATCGGAGTCCGACTCTCATTCGAGAAGTTGCGAGAAGTCTGGGTTCGGGTTCGATGTCTGGAACTGATGCTGAGATGAAGACGTATGGCTTTGCGACGGAGTGGTGCTGGAGGTCGAGTCGCTCGGATGTTGCTGTTTGTGGTGATGCGATAAGTGCTCGTTCGCACCGACACCTACACCGCTGAACAGAGAGAGCCGGGAGAGGGGCGACGCCTGGACTGCAGCGAAGCTTCCATACGGATTGGTTAGGCCGGAGAACGCGTCGTAAGGGTTCGTTGAACTGCGACTCTTGTGCGCAGTCGGGCCACTCAAGTTCGATGAAGCGCCGGCCGCTGCCAACCACGTCTGGTGCGCTGCCAATGGCGTAGGCATTGAGGTGGGCGTCGAGTAGAGCACACGGGCCGCCGTCGCCGCCGAGCACGAGCTGAACGCCATGTTCTCCGGTGTGATGGGACTCGAACCGGGACTTCGGTGCTGTTGTTGCAGTTGGGACTGTGAGTGAAGGGCAGAGTTTTGTAGCGATACCAGAGCGCTCAGGGGGTCTCTCGACGCGCTCGACTGGTGGGCGTATTTCAGCTGAAGGTTCTGAGGACTCATTGTGTCGTCGGGTGTCGAGCCATGTGTTTGGTGTCCAATCAACTGCTGGCCCGACCTGTGCGCGGCTAAGGAATGATCCAACGGTGGCACTGAGTCCTCGTCTGTCGACGACCTGTTCATCTGTGACTGGTCTCGAGGCGACTGTTCCGGATTGGCCAACGAGTAGGCGCCGGCGTTTTGAGAGTGCACTTGAAGGAGCCGCGAGTGGCCCACTTGGCGACGCTGGCCGTACCGTTTGGCGGGCAGTGTTCCGGCGTGTCTCTGCATATGGGTCTTCAGATTGCCTACAATCGCACCAATGGGTCAGTTAGTCAGTCATTGAGTCATTCAATCAGTGCTTTTCTATTTGTATTGTATTTCTATTCTATTTCTGCTTTAGTTTGGGTTTGCATTCGCATAGCTGTCGTGTGTGCCGTCGGCTGTGCAGCGACTGTGAGCCGGTGTCGCGCGGACACTGGCCGAGGTGGTGCATAGTTACCTTTTTGCGAGAATGTCTTGCCGCACAGGCTGCAGGGGAACCGGTCGTCTTTGTTATGGGTGCGAATGTGGGTTTGCATGTTTCCCTTTTGAGAGAAGCTCTTGCCGCAGACGCCGCACGCAAACGGCTTTTCCTTCGTGTGCACCGATCGGACGTGTGTTTTCAAATTGCCTTTTTGTGTAAATCGCTTTCCACACGAGTCGCACCCGTAGTCCTTCTCGCCGGTGTGTATCTTCATGTGCGTATCCACATTCCCCTTCTGAGTGAAGCTCTTACCGCATATCTAAGGGAATGTACACAATGTAGACATACGGAGCGCACAATTGCCGCAATGAGAATGTAGTGAAAAAGATACAGTAATGCGAGAAATGCACTGCTTATAAAATATACTATACTATGCATACAATTATATAATATACTGTATAGAATAATAGCGATATTATATTCGATAAAACAATATTTCAATTGAATTATTAGAAAAGCGATTAATTGAAAATAAAAGGAGTGTTTCGAGTGTTCGGGTGTTTCGAGTGTCTAGTGTTCGGTCAATACGGAAAATAAATATCTGAAAACTTTAATTAAAACACAAACAACAAGAAAAAAGTACCCAAAAAGTGGTAATAAATAAAAATTAATTTATGAAAGACTTTTAGAGCTGGGCTTTTATTATTCGCCAGCCCTGATTGGGCTGACAGTAAAGCATAAATTCTTGTTTTTGCTTGCTAAAACTAAAAAACTCTGCTCCACATGAGAGAAAGAGAGAAGCAATTAAACCGATCTCTCGATATCAGCCTTTAATAGCGCAGATAAAAAGGTGACCAAACTCTCAGAGAATCAATGCCAGCGCACACAGGGCTCGCATCTGACTGGCTCTCAGCCACAGCCACCACAGCCACCAGAGCCGGCTCGGGCTCTAGATCTGGCTCTAGATCTGGCTCTGACTCCGCACAGCCAACTGCGAGCCAACTGCGAACAGCCGAACGAATGCACAATATATTGACATTATATGAGTTCAGACTTGCATTCGAAGCGATTCTAATAATTTAGCGAAAAAACAGTTAAACAGGATTTCTATAAACTATAAAATAAATGGCAAAAAACACTAATGAAAACAAAAACAACAAATATTTTACACAAAATTTAAACAAGAATTTCGAATAAAAATCTTTTCAAAAATGTATTTTTAGTTTTCATTCCTCTTCTCTAGTATTTAATTTAAATGTCATTCCTATTGAAGACTCGTCGGAATGAGAGCCAAATGAACCCCAAAAGAGGAAATGTTTTAACAAATTATATAATTGTATGGAATATAGTGAGCAGTGAATAGAATAAGTAAGAATGTAAGAGCAGAGAAGGTAGAGTAAAGAGCACATACATGACAGGCGTATGGTTTGTCTCCGGTGTGGATCATCATATGGGTCTTGAGATTACCTGAGTTGGCAAGTGATCGACAAAAGCGTTAGTGTTCGACGCAATCGGTGAGGAATGGCGAACTGGAGTACCGAAACAGTACCCGAGTAGGAGAGTGGACATACCTTTCTGGGTGAAGAGCTTGTGGCAGACGGGGCAGAGGAACTGCTTGTTATTATTCGTTGCATTTCTATTGCGAGACATTGTCGAAGAGCCGGACGCAGCAGACGGTCGGCGCTGCGACTGGTGGTGATGATGGTGGTGGTGGTGCAGCGGGAGGCCGGCGACGCCCGACGAGTGGAGGTGAGCCGGGTGCGGGTGCAGGTGACCCGATGGGACCGCCGAGAAGTGCGGCGGCTTGTGTTCGAGGGACTCGTTTGGGTTCATTCTGGTTGAGCACGAAGTGGTCACTAAGTCCGAGGGTTTGAGTCCCGCAGAGCTGACACTAATACCGGAGTATTGTTGACAGATATCGCACGGATAGGACTTATCTTTATTGTCCGGATGCGGACACTTATGAGAATTGATTCCCGAGTGGGGGTGAGTCGTATGAGTTAACAGTATATCACTGGGAGAGGCCGAAGAGGGGCCGGCCAGTGGTCCGGGAGAGTTAGCACTTGTGTTGGGGCCGCCCAGAGTTGACATCTTCTCTAAATAACTGGAAGCGGCGGCTAATTGAGAGATACCCGAAGTCGCGAACTGAAGCGGGTTTTTCTTGAGGAACAGGTCGGTGAGACTGGCCTGGTAGCCGGGCCATGGGGACTTTTGACTCGCACCTAGAGATGGACTAACCCATGGAAAAGCACCGTTTTGCATGTTCATCACCAACACCTCCCGGTGCTGGTTCGAGTGGCTCGAGTCGTTCTATTGTCTTTCAATCACAGGTCACGGCCGCGAAGAGACTGGCTTTTGCTCTGCCTTTGAGACAACACTCTTCGCGTTCAGACTATTCTTCACTTCTTTTTAGAGACAATTGTCGACACAATTCTCGATACGATTTCGACACAAATTATACGAATTAAACGAATATTCGCTAATAGTTATCGATATTATCGATAGTATTGAACACAAAACGGCACTAAATCTAAGTCTAAGTTTTTCAAACTTATGTAGAATTGGTTCGCATTTATCAATCGTTTCATTTGACTTCAAAGTTCAATGAATTATGAATTTACAAACTTTTTGTTTATTCAATCAAATTGTTGACATCCAGTGCCCAACACTCCCAGTGATATCTGTTCTGATAATTTGGAGCACTCACTCACTTCGGCGAGGGATGCGAACCACAGCGGCGACCACAGGGCCTGCTCTTGGGTCTGCTGTCGGGTCTGGTGTCGGATGTGCTGTCGCATCTGCTGTGGGTTCTGCTGCCGATTCGCGAGAAGTCCGAACCGATTGGATGAACACTTAGTGACAACAAGTTTACAGATTTGTTGCATTGAATGCATTGAATTCATCGCATTTGATGCTAATTAGGGATTAGAGTCGGATTCAAGCAGTCGATGGTTGCGCCCTATCCGAGCTGTCGGCGCTGATGGCACCTCTGCATCAAAGTTGGACTCGAATGCACGGCTCACCCGCACTCAACCGATCCGTCGCCGGCCGACCGCTGCGTCTGCTGCTGCTATTGGTTGGGACTGAGAGATATCGACGTGTTTTCGGTCTTCTCTTATGTCTGCAGTCATGGCTCGCATTTGAGATCAAAGTCTGTTCGAGAGTAAGACAAAAGCGATCAGTACTTGAGTACAGGTATTGCCGAACCGATTAAACTACACAACAGTATAGTTTCGAAACACATAATTGACAGTTCAGTCAAGTGCTAAATGTTTAGAGTGTGAGTCAAAACAAAAAAGTGTTAAAAATATTTTCTTTATGTGCGTTTTGACTATTTAAATTAACCAAGCTGCCTTCCCCTCCACCACCACCACCACCTCGCTCTCGCGCAACGTGTTGTGTGTAGTTTAGGGGTACAACAAAAAGAGCAGAAATGGTTTGACTGAATTAATTGCTGGATTAAAAATATGATTAATGAAAAATGAGAAATAAAACAAACGAGTTGAATATTTATTAATATAATTTAAGAAATTAATAAAAACACTGTATGTTTTTCGAATGTTTATTGAATTCGTGAACTCAATTACATAATAAATTATCGCAATATCTAAAACTTGGCGTTAGAGCTACGGCGAGAGTCGAGTGGATTGGGAGAGAAGGAGAGAGAGAAAGAGTAAGAAAACTGAGTGTTCTCTCGAAATACTCATTTCGCGTTCGCATTTGAAATGAGCTTTAATTAGCTCCGAGAGCAGCAAAGAGTGAGTTATTATAATTTATTTTGTTTTGTCTGAGAGTTCAAGACTCGATCAATAGAAATATATTTTATAATCCATGTCTGTGTGCAATAAAATTTGTTGCAAAAAGTTTTTATGCGAAGCGTCGCCAACAAAAAAATGTGCGGACAGAGTGAAAACATCCCTATGGAGACACAGGGAGGCACAGGGAGGCACAGGCTGACTGTGCGCCTGGTTGTGCGCCTGGTTATGACGGCTACGACGGCTGCCGCGGCGATGTGCGGCTCTGGAGCTCGTCTGCGCTCCTGTGCTCTGTAGAGATGGAGATGCGATCAATGAACTTAGATGTCAACCGTACGGATGAAAGGCAATCAATAACATATGAATGAGACTGAATGAGACACAACGCACACAATCCAAGACTCGGTCTGCCTTCCAATAGGGGTCAACTGCTTTTGCAATGCTCACAGCCCTCGCCAGCGCCAACCCATTCCAGTGCCTGATATGGATCAAGAATTCGTTTCAACAGTTGCATCCAATTCCAGACAGACATCGCTTTTTATGTACGAAAAATATTGCACTCTTTCGGCTCAAAACACTCTTTACGCCGAATACGAGCCTCGGTTTGAGTGCTCGACAAGTCTGAGCTGCGAATACATCCCTTTCTATACTCTTAAGCCTCCAATACATCGCTTCTATTATTTTCGATAGCAATTAAAATCGGTTTCTCGACTCTAACCCGACATTTATTGCCAATATTTAGATTTATCGCCAATTAATTGATATATAAAAAGTCAAAAAACGAGTTCATGTTAGTGGCATGAGCATTTTTTCAAAAATCAAAAACCAATACACTTTAAGTATAGGTTATTTTTGCTTGTTACTACGTTTAAAAACTTTATTTTGATACTTCTCAACAAGTTTTCAATTAAGCAATTTATGTTTTTTCGCATTGTTTTGTTTTATGCCGAAACTTTTTTGATTTTATGCGTTTTCATTTTTCGAAGTGTGAAAAAGTAAATATTTGCGAAAAAAGCAAATTTTATTTCAATAAAAAGATTGAAACACCAAAAAACATAACTAAAAAAGAGAGTCGAAAAGTGATGTATAAAGTAAAATGTACATTTTGTTATATTTGTGTCAAATCTCAATTAAAATCCATTTAAAAACTATTATCGGAAAAAAAGAGACTGGTTACAAGAAAATATTCAAATTTTATTAATTCTCTACTCATTATCGTTTTTATTGCATAATAAGTATTCAAATAAAACATTATAATAAAATTTAAATATTAAAAATATTAAAATTTTATGTTTCATATAATTTTTTATACAAATTATTAAAATGCTTTTTTGTGTAAAAAGAATAAATAATATATATTTTTCATGAATATATTTTCGGAATAAAAAGAACTATTTTTTAAATTATAGGACTAGAAGTATATGAAGTGTAAAATCACATCAAAAAGCTAGAGAACTATTTTCTAAACTATACTGTACTTTCTAACGCCATTATAATGAGAAATTAAATAATATTTCATAGAGTATGCAATGGATGATAAAACTTATTTTTATAATATTTCTAATTTCGAAATCTATTTAAGCATTTAGTCTTCATTAGAATTTTGAGCCAAACTTTGAAAATATTTCGGAATTCCAAACTTGTTTTGGTCTCAAAAGGCTTCGATCGAGAAATACAATTATCAAACGATACTCAAGCGTCTCGTATATGGAATCGAGACTCAAGACTCGAGACTAATAAACATTTATAACTAGTGACGACCCGAGAGAGGCCGAGACGAGACGTGGCCGAGAGGCCAATATACGCGTTAACTGTCGGCGCTGTCTGTGCCGATCGGCAAATGGGTTTCGAGAGCCGACTCGACAAATTGGATGCCGAGGGTGTCGGGTCGAGCCCATGCTCAATTTTTAACAGATAACAAGCTGTTTTGTTTTACAGCGTTTCGATGTACTCACTAACGAGCAGTAATTCGAGAGGATTTGATACAATCAAACAAATCGATTGTTTCGTCCGATCGCTTGACCCGACATAGGGTTAGACAGACAGACAGACAGACAGAGCGCGCATTGCGAGAGAGAGCGGGTGTTTGACCAGACATTCAAAGAGTAGCAGAAACGCAGATAGCTGCATGATAGTAAGATTGTTGCTATGGTTTCGGGTATCATGTATTTGAAAGGAGAAAAGATAGAGAGAAAACATCTTTATGTTATGCAAAATAAACGTAGAGTTCAAACAAATACTATAATCTGTTTTATATCCGAAATCAGTTCCTCTCATCTGAAGAGCCGAACGGCCGAAGCAGTGGCTGTTGTTTGTGTTTATCCAATAACTCCAAAGCAATTAAAACTAATATTTTCTTACAGTTTCGTACAAACAAAACAAAACAAAACAAAACAACAAAAACTTTCGTATATTTCTTCAAAATAAAAAACTGTTTCAATAAATTGTTTAATTCGAGAAAAACAAATAAGATGGAATAAAGAAAAAAGGTACATTAAGAAACTGTCTTTTCTCCGCTGAGATTAATGGATATACAGTATGTTTTTGCAAATTGAAACACAATTTCTTTTAATTAACTGCAACATAATTGCAGATATTTTTAAATACGAAAAAATCATTGCGAATAAAAACAAAAATGCATATTTCATATGAAATAAATGCAAACAATTTAATCTAGCTCGAATCTTGGAGTGAAAATTTATTCGCAAATCTATATATTTTTTGCACAGTTCGTATCAAATGGAATGAAAAACAAGAGAATAAATATATTTTTATAAATCTATTACTCAAACAGAGAACTCATTTGAATTTCAAATATCGCTGATTGACTGAAATGAAGACTAGTTTGACATTAAGGCAACGCTAATGTTAGGCAAAGAAACGTCGGTATAATGTAGAGCCAAACACACAAACTGTGTCTTCGGTTATACTGAACACATAATTCAGTTTATGGAACATCGCATACATTGCATGCAATCAGTTATTTCACTTCAATTTGATGAACGCAACTAATACTTGAATTACAGTCTAATAAACGCACAAATCGGAGCCCAAGACTCCTAATTGAAGTCTACCATTCAATTCGAAACTCAATTATATGACAAATTAATTGTCGAAGCTAGCAAAAACGAAAAAAGCAACTTGCTAAAAACTAAAATGATAAAAAGAGCGCAAACGTTAATCAATAAATTAGTTTCTAATTCATTGAATTAGAGACGACAAGTGTTTATTAGATATTTATTAAATTGTTTTATTTTTTATATTATGTATATACTGTATATTTTACTCTAATGTCAAATGTATACTGTATGATGTCATATCTAATTATTATTCTTTCTTTATGTTTTTTATGCTATAACTAGTAACATTTTTAGGCGTCTAACCGAATGTAACATGTTGAAATCATAGAATAGGAAAAGACTTTATTGATTAAAATAATGTCGAAATCGATTTGCAATAAAATGTTTGAATTTTCTACGATTTGTTTGCCTGATATGCCCGGGACTGTGTATACAATTTGCAATTTATTTAATGCTATTGGGATTTATTCGCCAAATTTATTGGAAAACTTTGAACCTGATATCAAAAAATAAATATTTCACATTCAGGGCTGCATTTGTGCGCAAAATTTGCATTAAATTTCACTTAAAATGTAAGACTCTCTTCGTAGGGCTCGTAGTGTTCGTACGGCTCGTACGCTCGCATCAGATATACTGGTATTTGAAACAACACAGAGTCGACAGCAAAACGTACGGAATCGCAGAGAATATAAACATAACTTAATATAAAATACAAAATAACAAAAATTATCTCTAAATAAGAGATAAAAACCAATACCCGACAGAACATAGAACTCGCGAAAAAAGTTTGATTTTTCTTGTTGTTTCGAATATTGAGTTTTATAAACTAATTGAATAAATTTTTCCTTGATAATTTGGAAAAATAGAGTCGAAATAAATAAATACTTTGTGTTTCGACAGAGAATTTGCATTTGAAAAGACAGTTCACATGACTTCTAATTGGCTACGAATTGAATTTAATTGGCGACAAAAGAGTGTCGTTAATGAATCAAAATTTCTATACAGTATAGTATATGACTTAGTTATTCGAAAATTGTTCATCATACAATACGACGGCGTATATGTGACTATTTTTAATTAATTAAAAAGCGTCTGGTTTTTCGGTGTACTTGACTCCGGCGCTCGAAAATCATTACAGTATTAGCCTTTTATAGCATGAACAAAAATACGTTTGTTGACTGTTTGGCTCGACGCGAATCTAGAATTGAGCAAGCTAACTCGTTTTAATATGCGCGGCGAACATGTCGCAAAAATCAGCCATGTTTGTTGCAGTTTATTGCTGTCTAATTTAATCAGATGTAGTCGACATATCTGTATAATTGTTATTAAATCGAAACCAATTTAGCTTTCACCAAGCGTTTTTTCACCCAAGTTTATTTTTAATAATTATATTTCAATTTAGTTCTTATTAATCTTTTTTGAAAAATTTAGTTTTCATTTTAGCAAGAAACAAAATCAAGAGAACATATTTAAATTTGTTTTTCGAGAAATATTTAATTTTAGTTAATGAGTGAAATAGAGATCGAGAGTTCATTAATTAGCCGAAAAAGAGTCTGTTTTTCGAAATTCAGGCCTCAATTGGGAAATAAATTGCAGTAATCCAGTCATCGATGTTATAAATTAAGTTCAATATAAATAAATACATTAATTCGGAAATAATTTCGTTATTTATATCAATCGAAGTCGGAAACGAATGGCAATTTTTAAACTCACTATAATCTATCCAAAAATCGTAGTTTTAGTTATTTTTACAAAAATCTAATTTTAGAATTTTATTTCAGTTAAAGCATTCGAAATAAAGAAAAAAATATTAATTATAGTTAAAATTTAAGAAAATAGCAAATTATAGGTTTAGTATAAAAACCTAAACTCAAGACTCGGTTTTGTTGTGTAGATATTGACTACATTATACACTGTTTGCATTAAATAGCAAAAGTATTATTTGCTTTTTTGTTTTGTTTAGTTTTTTGTTGCTGTGTAAAAAAATTGAAGGATTTTATAATTGGCAGTAAAATAATAAAAATTTTATAAACAGAGATATAAGAACTGAAAGACAATATGGAAGTGCAATATACACGGGTAGGAACGGGTAGATCGAGGGGAAGACAGGTCTTATTTGCAAATAAAAGGGTATATTTAAGTGTCAAATGCGAGACTCGAAAGCAAACACTCGAAAACAGTGGGTATTTCGTAAAAAGCGATTTCGAAGTTTCGACGAAAAAAATTCTGTGGAGTCAGTGAATTGAAGAAATGTCTCAACACTTTACCAGTTCCTCAATAAAGGAATTAAAGTCAAGAAAAATAATTATCGAAACAAAAACGGAATTCTATTTTTAGGCTAATGTAAAATTGTGTGCACTTTGTGTTAAAAGAAATTTTTTCGCCAAAAAACACATTGAGATAAAGATATTGCACTAAAAACTAATAATAATTTTTTCAAAAAACATTCGTCAAAATCGCTGTTCGAGAGTAGAGAAGCAAAAAAATCAATTTGAAAGACATGTTTGAATGAATTGAATGTGTTGTAAAAGTTGCGAAAATGCGAGAAACTGTGCAGTATTTTCGCGTTAGGTTGGCTGTAGTCGCGAATTGATACGTCGGCCTCGACACAGATCGGGCAAAACCGGCCCTTTTCTCCTCATAAGACCGTCAGCTCATAAGACCGCAAAAACATTTTTGCGCTAAAATAGCAATTAATATGATATTTAAACTTGAAAACCCATTTTCCCAACTCAATCATTATTATACGAGAGAGAAAAAAGAGTTTGCTTATTTTATTTCTTATTTTCTTCGCGAGTTGTTTTTCTGCATAAACAACATTCGGAATAATAATATGTTAATGAATTTCAATTAAATTCTGTGCAAAAACTATTTCTTTTTTCGGGCAATTAAGTAACCTTTGCTTAACTGTCTTTGCCATTAGTCCTCAATCTATTTGATTTGAGATAAAGTATTGAAAATAAATTAGATTTTTGTTATACTTTTTCATAAATTAATCCTTTTCTGCATAAATCGAAAAAATCGCAAATTAATTAATAAATGTATAGAAAAAATAGTCAACAAAAAGAAAAACGAGATATAAAAGAATTCCAACCAAACACTTGGAAGTGGAAAATCTTTTGCCAGATATTTAGCGAACAGTATATACAGCACTAAATAACGAAATAACTTAAGTATAAGGAGTAGAAGGAGTATAAGGAATAGCATTGATTCGATTGGAATGGAGACAACACTTGTTAGCAGTTTGTGAGACGAGAATTGTTTGCCTCAAATCGAGTCACTACTCGCGAGTCCGACTCGAATCGAATCAAATCAATCGAATTACTCGAACGCGAAGCGAACTAATTGAATGACATTTGAATAAACCGAATGAAAGACAAAACGAATGAATGAATTCTTCTTTTTATCGCCAGTTCGTAGTGAATGGCGTTTGGAATCGAAGTGAAGAAAAATAGTGAACGAAAAGCAAAAAGAAAGCGAAAACGTAAACAGAAAATAAGAAGAGAGAAGAGGAAACAAAAATCAAAATCAAAATCAAAAACCACTAATTTAGGCGAACTGTCTGTCATTTAGACGGCATTTAGTAAAATCAATATTAATATTCTTTTCTTTATTTTGCGAATCGGAATATCGCAGCGAAACGGAGTGCCAAACGGCGAACGCCAAACGCACTCGACGTATGCACTTGTGTGCAGCCGTATCGGCGCTGCAGCACAAGCCGCACCGATAGCAGATGTTCGTTCAGATCGGCTACAGAAACCAAAATAAAACGAAAAAAGTACACTGTACGTTTTGGGCTGCTCGGGGAGAGGAAAAAATGTTGTGTTTAGACAAAAAACCTGTTTAATTGCTTTTATTCGGCTCTAGTTTTTATTAACTCAAGAGTTACTACATATTACTGCAAAAACAGACACAAACTCGAGCTTTAAATTGTATAACCCTTTGCTCGACCTCTCTATCTCTCTCTCCACTGAGACGGAGAGCCCGAAGAGCGTGCAGGTAGGGGTAGAGAGGGCTGGCAGAGCGGCGAGAGAGCCCTACAATCCCCGATTCAGTCAGTTCTCCGACTTTTCAATTTCGCCTAAAGACCTATTCATTGAACGCATTGAACGATACAATGACTTGATTATAGATTTGCAAAATTATATTCTCTTTCGCGTTACACTGTCTAATATTATTACTCTATTATTATTATGATTATCAAGCAATTAGATGAGCGAAAGTGAAAATTTGTATAAACTTTTAACAAGATTTAGAGCATTTGATGTTTGTATAAAATAACAATAATGTCAACAAATATTATCCTCAAATATTGTCATTAGTTTATTGTTATTTTTATGCCTAAACTATAATCACTTAAACCGTATAAACACTAAATACAGTATCTGTTAATCGGAATTATTGTTAACAGATTGTGCGATGTAACAAAACTAATTGTGCGCTGTATCTGTGCTGTCTCATTTTTTTCTCTATTATTAATAATATTGATCTATTGGCTAATCTATTTTTGAAATACATCTTTAAATAGTTAAATAAAATTTGCAATTTTTATAGTAATAATTAATGAATATATCATAAATAAATTTAATTAAAAGATTGCAAAAACACTTTTAGCAGATATCTCTCTTTTTGCGATTCAAGCCGTCATTTCATAACGAATTTTCGACATTAAAATCGAAAATTTATTATTAATACGAAATATACGAATCAACGAAAACTTAATTAATTATAATTGAGTTTTACTTAATTTATCATTATTTTTTCGATATAAGTTCTTCTAACTTGCGTTTGATTATCATAATTATTAATTTAATAACATTTTTCTCGACGAGAGTTTGTATAATATGTTAAAAGTCAGACAAAAGACGGCTTTCAATGCACAGTATATTTTATATATTATAATAGACTAATGTGTTCAGTGTCTGCAAAGTTTTTTATATTATTTAATATATTGTTACGCAGATTATGTCGTACTTTTGTGGTTTATTGTAACCTGCTCATTTTGTATATTAAGAAAATTCGCTAGACCAAAAAGCGCAGTTTTGCTTTATAATGTTAATATAGCATGTAAATTTGTCGTATAGTGTTCTTTTTCACAAGTTTTTTTGTTTGTCAATTTTGCATGTAACTTGAATAATTATATCTCAGAATTTAATGAAATTTCTTTCTACAAAATAAGGAAAACTAAAAAATGTTTTAAGCACAAATTTTCGATGTAGCAATCTAATATTTAAATAACTAAAACATTTACAATTGATATCTGCAGAAATGATTATCGATAAAACTGTAACTAATTATAAATTTAAACTTACTAAATTAAACCTACAACATTTTTTAGTAACCTAAATACTATTTATGTAAAAACTACTTAGATAAATGTTGATACTTTTAATTACAACTTGAAACAATTAAACACAATAATTAAAATTCTATTCTTAATAATTACTCACCATGGTAAGTTTAAATTGTTCATTTCAGCTTGAAATTCGCCACTAAGGTAGAACAAAACTAACTTTTATTTAACCTCGCTAATTCAGAAGCTAACAAAGTTAAATCGAGCGGACATTTAGACTGTCTGCAAATTACAGAATTCTAAAACAATTCGAAACAATATTTTTTTTCTAAATATTTTATTAAAACAAAAACGTATTCGAAATAAAGACTTTAATACTGTATAATCTAAAAGAATAGGAAATGTGTTTGAAGAACATTTTTTGCTTAGAAATTCGAAACAAATAAATTATGTACAGTATGTTTTGTAGGAAATGAGAAAATGCTTTGAAATCGAATTAAATTGAAATACTGCTTATCATTGATCGCTATATAATGAATAGTGGAATAGGAATACAGATATTCGTCAATTCGATTCGTCACTCGCCGTCGTTTCGCTGCAAATCTGGCGAATGCTCCCGAAATGACAATTAGAGACGAGTTTCGCGTTTAATGCGATACTAATTCGTGAAATATCGCAATTAAATCGTATCAATAAATATATCGACAAACAATAAATCACATTTATTAGTTCATTTATGTCTACAATGTTGATTTTTATTCCTAACGGTTAGACAGAGTAAGCGATTAATTTGCTTTTTCCTATTTCCTAACCTTCTGTTCAGCAAAAGAGCTTTTGTTTTATTTAATAATTTTTCTTTTTTCTCGAATTCTATTTTCTCTTTTGTTTTTTGTGTTTAACATGAATTCAGTTACACATCAATGAAATGAAGTGAACTTAAAGTGTGTCTTATTATACAGTAAAGACATACACAGTATATGCGGCATACCGTACAGTGTATTGAGTGTACTGTATAAATATATATCAATATATAAGTTAATATAAGGTGAATGTCATGAAAACATCGACTAAAGACTGCACTACAAAAACTCCAGTCTAGTGTAGGCTCTGTAGAGCAGTCTAGCGCTGCGTTTCGCGTAGACGAGAGCAGAATTCGCATCGATTCTGCATTTGTTGACAGAATTCTCCTGCACTTGAACTCGAATATTGGCAGAAATGTTCAAACAATACGCTTTCTCTCGATTACCATTTCGCACTGTTCAATTTTAGACACTCTAATAATAAACGGCGAAATGTGAGTCACAAATTGGAATTAAACGAAATTCGAGCCAATAATTAGCGCTTAATCGGCAGTGAAAGACAAAAACACAATTGAAAAGAAAAAGTCGAAACAAAAATCGAAACTTTGTGTCAAAAATAAGCGAATGCTTTTCGCACTAATTTATGGCTAAAATAAATAAAAATTATTTAATTCTCGCAAAACTAAAACAACGAATTTATTTTTGACTAATAATAAAAAGCGAATACATTAATAGTGATTGGAATTATCACTCGTTTCGGCGCTCGTTTCGGTGCAAAAAACGTTTTGCGAAATTCGCGCATATATTGGCATATATTGGCATATATTCGCGTGGATTGGCGTTTAGATTGAGTTAAACTCTGTTCGATGTTCGCCAGCGTTAGGCAGTGGTAGGCACTGGCAGGCAGTGGTTCGGCAGTGTTCGCGTCTCAGCGTTTGGTAGCGCCGGAACGCTATTGGAATCGTAGTATTGATTAGTTGCGTTTTTACCAAGAACATTCATTGAGACATTGGCAATGTGTAATAGTCTGGTTAACTCTACTCCAGTAGTCACTCAGTAGGCTGGGAGAGCTGTCTGTCTGACTGACTGGTGAGGAGGTATGAGTTGAGGAATCGGAGAGAAGGAGAGAGAAGTTGCGAAGGAGAGAGAGCGGGGAAGCGGTGAGAAGATTGTGTTCGAGAGCTACTACCAGCCCTACCAGCCCTACCAGCGCTTTAGCTCTAGACTACGACTACTACTAACTTAATTTACTGCTAACTGACTGACAATCAACAATAAAATGAAAGTATGAGATGAAAGCGAAAGAAAATCAAAACAAATGCAATGAACGGAATAGAAAGAAATTTCGAGGAAGTAGTCGAGGTATGAGTGCAGGCAAACAAAAACACTTCTCTCTCCTCTCTCTCCTCTCTCTCAGCTCTCTCTTCAGGGAAATAATTCCGAATTAAATATTACTTTCATTTCAATGTTTTGTCAATTTCTTGTAAAACAATTTCGAGTCAATTGTCTGATTTGTATACTTCGGAACTGCAATCGTAGGTGAATTGCGGGAACGGGTGAAGAGCGCGGGAGAGTGAGGAGAGTGAGTGCAATGGTTGGGTGAATGTGAATACGATTTGAAATATTGGCAATTCGTATGCGTTTGGAGGGATTTGAGCGAATCGTTTGGTGAGAATTGTGCGGAATTGTAGCGAATTGTATGGAATTGTATGGAATTGTATGGAATTGTTGGGAATGTAATGATGGGATTGAATGGAGTATTAGTGCGAAAGTAGTGCACGAAATGAACATTAACTGTAAGAATGTTCTCCAGACCTCACTATTCCGGAGTCTACAGACTAGAGGACGAGTGAGTGCTAAGAGTCTTCGAAGACTCGTATGACTCGCATGACTCGAAAGGCTCGTACAGTAAGACTCGTAATGAGGAGAGAGTGGAGAGGAGTCGCGAAGTGGAGAGTAGTGTAGGAGAGGATGAGGAGAGTGGAGAAGGGATAGGGAGGAGGCGGGAGAGTGGAGTGGAGTGGAGTGGAGTGGCGGCGGCGGTGAGTGTCGGTGAGGTCTGGACTAACCTTATCTAATGGATGCGGTGGTCATCCGGGTGTCCGACGGCAGGAGCGGCGGATCGCGTCGCTGGTGGGTCTGGTGTGTGAGGCTGGGACTCAGCCATGACTGCTGGTGTGCTGGTGTTGGCGGCACTGGTATGTACACTGGCAAAAAACAAGGACAAACTTATGTAGATGTTGTTTGGCTATGGCTTTGTGCGCCACTTGTCTAGTGTTGCACTGGTAGGTTGCACTGGTAGGTTGCACTGGTAGCTGTGTTGCACTGTTGCACAGGCAGAACAGGCAGATAACCAATGGAACGAATGGAGAAAAGAGTTAAAAAAAGATCTCAACGTTAGACGACTTACACCGCATTACACAGTATTAGAGCGCCTATACCGCCGGCTCGACTCCGCTGTCTGAGTCTGTCTGTCTGAGTGCACACAACACACAACTCCTACCAAACCATCAGAACCAACAGTCCGTTTGAGACAGACTTCGCAATTAATTCCACCAAAGCTTCGCGGGTGGGGACCAGTGCTCGGATGGGCTCCCAGTAGAGCCACTCGCTCTCTCGGCGCTCTCGCAGTCGCTCTCAGCGCTCTCTCAGCGCTCTCTCAGCGCTCTCTCAGCGCTCTCGCAATGCACTCGTATAGCGATAACCAGATCCGAGATATTACACAACTAGGAGTCGAACCAAACAGTCGAACAGAGCAGACGAGTCTCAGTTTTCGTAGTTCTCTAATCACTACACTTCGGCTACAGCGAGAGCCTCACTGTATACTCAATGCACTCCACGCCAGGCTATGCGCACCCGACGAGCGACGAGCTATGCGTACACTCTATGCGTACACTCTATGCATACACTCTTTGCATTCACTCTATCTCTAATCGTTTCACTTCTTATGCAATATCTTCTCAGTTTCACATATCTTCTCTCCTTTTATGTTTGCATTTAATTATTATAAATTAAACTCTCTATCAATATCTACAATGCCGTTTTATACTTGGTTAAAATTTAAATTACACTTTTTAAATGACACAAGATCATATTTATAAATAAAATTTAATTAAACCATTTAACTATAATATTCGTAACTAAAACTGTTTAAAAATATTCTACCAAAGCATACGATATTATATATAAAATAAGTTTATAAATAAAATTAACTCGAAACTATAAATTCTTATATTTTATAGTAATGTATTTTTACCAATATAAGCAAGTAGCAAAAATAGGTTCATTTGTTAGAAGTTAATTATAATTAGTCTGAGTAAAGTTAACAATCTGCAATTTTCCGAAATACGAATTAAATTGCGGATAAATTAGTAATAATTATTCGGCATTTGTTGGAGACCTTGGGAGAGGAAAGTAGTGATTAATGAGGAACGAGAAACAAGTGAAACGTTTGCAATAGACTTGTCTGGAGTAGTAATGCGGCAATAGTTCAACCCATAGCCCGAAACTAGTAGTTAGAGTGAGCGCAACCCTACCATCGAATCACAAACTAGCGCTCAATCAGATCCGCTCTTTCCCTCAGTTCTCGTTCTTATCACTCGAGTCTTTGGCGCTCACTCTCTACGCCTAACCCTTTCCACACACCTCTAGTCCGACGCATCGGCTCAATGTGCAGAGCATTGGCAGACCTCTAACCACACGCTTTGCGTCAAATGTTTTGATTTATTGTTTACTTCGAGTGAAACAACAACTCGTCTCTCCTTTCACTCATTGACCGATTGGCTGACCGGCAGTGACCGCAATGAACGCTCCGCCGGCTTTCGAGTCATTCCTCCTCTTCGAGGGCGAGAAGAAGTGAGTCGACAACCGACCCAATCGTATGCCCGTCTCGGCTCCCATTGAATGCACGTTTCGATTGATTTGTTGCAGAATATCGATAGAAAAGGACACAAAAGTGCCGAATGCGGCCATATTTACGGTGCAGAAGGAGGACCACACTCTCGGCAATATGATCCGAATGTAAGCGCCGGCACCGATGCCGACCCTCCTCTCACTCTCGCCCTCTCCGCAGGCAACTGCTGAAAGACCCGCAGGTGTTGTTCGCCGGCTATAAAGTGCCGCATCCGCTGACCCACGAGTTCGTACTCCGCGTGCAGACGACACCCGACTATTCACCGCAAGAGGCGCTGATGAACGCCATCACTGACTTGATTAGTGAGCTCTCGCTTCTCGAGGAACGCTTTCGGGTATTGAGCCGTTAATTGCAATTATCGCTACAAACGAATCGTTTGATTTATTTCGGGATTACCTCTGCATAGGAGGCGGTGAAGGAGCGCCAGGACGGCAACGACTGAGCGATTGGCTCTCGGCCTGCGTTTCGATCATTTCATTCGCATTTCAGTTATTTTTTTGTTTTTCTAATTTCAAAAAACATAATCATATGAATCGAAAAACTTATGTTTTTATATAGTTTTCAAAATTAATGAAATTAATGATTAAAATATAAGTATTTTTTTCGCTCAAAACCAATCGCTTTACTCAAACACAACTGGTTTTCGAAGACTTGAATTCAAGCCTTAAATTGTTTGCATTTTTGAATGAATTAAGTTTCTCATCGTTTGGTTTCTTCTCCCAAACCCATACTTTTCGCCGATTAACATAAAACTTGTGTTTATTTTCGATTTATTCCCAAATTACATGTTGTCGTTCACCACCTGTGCGGACACGTTCGTGAACCCAGGCCTCGAGTCAGGCGCTGGCTGTGCGGCCGACTGCCCGGCCATTCGTTTATAACCAAAATACTAATTAATGCGAAAATTAATTAAAAATTGGATTAAAACGATGCGAACGAAATGCATACGAAATATGACGAATAGTTTTGCATTTATTTGCGAAAAAATCAAATTATTACTGAAATGATTGAAAAATAAGAAAAATATTTTTACGCTTAAGAAATGCAACTTTTTTGGGATAAAACTCTTTTTTTGGGAGATTTATATATTGGCAAAGATATCGGTATTTGGTAGTGAAGAACCTCTTGGCTGCGCCATCTCAACCCTATAGCACAGGCAGTGCGCGCAGTGTGCAGGCACTGGTGTAGCGCCGGGACAGCACTTGCTTTGGAGAGTAATGTATTCACGCATTGAATAATTGGGCTCAACTCGAAACGCAGACAAGAATTAGTTTGAAAATTATTCACCAAAAGCCGAACATTAAGTTAATGCCAAACCTCTTAGGTATGGAGTTTAAGGTGAAACCTATGAAACATTAACTCTTTTCGCTTTATCCAGAATTACAATTTGGCTTAATTTTAATTTTAACTTTAATTTATTGATTTAATCTCATTCTTACTCTCAAAGCAGTCATTTATATTAACCTCGCATTTGAACCCAACTATGCCTTGAATTTATAATTAAAATCATTTGCGTTCAGTCCTTACCCACTCGCAAGTCGTTAGTTCCGACACTTCTCATCCATTCCCTACCATTCCCTTCCATTCCCTGCCATTCCCGTCATTCCCATCGCTTCTCCATATTATTTCTTATCGACTGAAACACTGAATTTGCAATTTGAAGCTAATCTCTAGGTTTGAGTCGAATCCTAATCGACATTTTACTAATCATTTCCAATAAAAACTAATTTTATTCAAACCTTTTTCTATGCCATTCGATTGAATGGGTTAATGATATTACGGTAATTATAGCGACTAAAAATAAGCAAGCACAGATTTATTTTTAATGGCTTTTTGTTTTGAATGCTACAAGATACACTTTTGTTTTAATATTGTTTCCAAATTTAGTTTTTATTGTGTTTCTTGTTTTTCAAACAAACTTTTCAAACTAAACGCCTGAAAAAATTTAAACGCTATTGGTTTGACTTTTTCTTATTTGTTTAAATTAATTAATTTTTATTACACAAAAATAATAATTTAATTAAGGCATAAATAAATTGAAACGAAGTATTTTTTAATCATAAATCTAAACTCAATTTGAAGACAAATTCTTCATTTTGTTGTTGAATACGTATTTTAATTGAAATTTTTATCATTACTTTTATTATTTATTATTTTATTAACTATTTTCTTGTGTTTACGAAATTTATTCAACAATTAGTCAATTATTACATGAATATAAATTTTGATTGAGCAAGGCGCATTTGATCGGTATAAAATTATCACACATTTTTATAGCTTCCGAGTCTGGTTGTTGGAAATAAAATCAAGATAAAAAAGTTTTAATTCTTGCGTTTTATTTCTTGACTGCCGAGTATTGAAGTTTGCAATTATTCTAATGTAACTAAAAATAAGAAACAAATAAAAAATAAATTAAAAAATAAGTTTTGCATAAAATATGCGAAAAATAAAATTTGGGAAAAGAATTTATCCGCTTTTAAGATATTAAATAAATTTAATATGAATTCTAATTTTATTCAATTATTCAAAATAATTCTATTTATACCGAAAAAAAATGAATAATAATTTTTATTATTTTATTTAATTATTTCAAAAACTGATTCAATTATGATTGAATGTCTGCTAATATACTGTCTTAATATCAGTCAAATTAAATGTTTATATCATGTCTTTATTACATTTTATTGTTTGTTTTAATCCAATTCTGTTCTTATAAAAACAAACAAAATGCAAATATGAATATAAATTTAATTTAGATAAAACTTCTAATCGAAACAATATAGAGCTTATAATTGACGTAAAACTTTTGAAAATTCTATTTTAAATGTCAATTGAATTACAAAGTATTTTTCAATATTATGTCTTTAAAATTTGTTTTAATATTATAAGGAATCTTTTTTAATGATTTCCTAAAAATACATTTTATATGACATTAGTTTATAATGAAGTTTTTAATGCATTTTTCGCAATAATTAGCAGAAAATCGATCGCAAAAACCATTTGCATCGCATCTCACAGTTAGTCTACTGTCGATCAAATAATAGTCTAATTCTTACCTTTACCTCAATTACGTTGAAATGGAAATATATATCTAATTCATTAAATTAGAAATAAGTTTTTCCACATTGTTTTAAAATGTTAAAATTTCTTCTAAAATAAAACAAAAAAGCTCTTTTTGCAAAAATTTATCTTCTTTAAATTTTTTCCGAAAAATACTAGGATTTTAATGTAACGATAAAATGCTATTAAGTTATTAGAGGAGAAAAAAGATTTTCTTATTATGTAAATTAAAACAGGTTTTCATTAGCCGTATGAGAGACTCGAAAGGCTTTTGCTCTTAACTTGAGTCGAAAAACTAAGCATTGATTGCAATCAAAGCAAATCTATTCAAGAGTTTCAATAATACTTTCTCTTCGTTTTCATATAATAACATAAATTCAATTAAAATCCATTTGTTTTTTAAGCGAATGCCGCTAATTGTAAATAGCAAGAAGCAAATTATATAAAAAGAAACATTATATTCGTATTAAGCTTTTAGATAAGAATTTCAAAAATGAGATGCTGCACAGTATAAATTGTTAAATAAAATGAAATTGTTCAATTGAGTCGAAGATAAAATAGCTTTTTATTTGAGGCGAAAAAGCAATTTTCAATAATTCCAAAGTATAACAGAATTATAAAATGAGTTTTGACTTTAGATTTACTTTTTGTTCATTTGGGATGAACTGTAAAAATAAAGATCTATATAAACATTCCTTTTTTTGTTTCAAACAACAAGAATAAATAGTAAAAATAATAAATTTTATGCTGAAGTCTTTTGGAAAAAATGTTTCGCTTTAAAGATGTCAACTGAAAAAAAACTTTAAAGACGCTTTTTTCTCTTCGATAAAAGCAGTTTTAATCGCATAAAAGAAAGAAACTTGGCAAAAAATGGTTAAAACAAGAAAAATAGCGCTGCAAAAAGCGCTGGACATAAAATGCTAGTACAGAAAGACAGGTCTGAATACTAAAATTCGTTTCAGACATAAAGTAGTGGTAGTGTTCGTGCTTTGAATAATTCGCAAATTTTAATGATTCAGTGCAGAAGAGAATCAGTTTTTTGCTGCAGTTTTTCCTTTTAGTCTTTTTGCGATTTTTTGTTTTTCGTTTTCGGAGTTTTATTTCACATTGCTACATCGCTGCTCCGTTCCCCATTCCTCCAGCATTGATTCAGATTAATTTAGCCTGATAACTCAGGACATCGCCTTTGCATTGCGGGGCTGGCAGGGGATGAGGGGATGAGGGGATGAGGAGCTCTTCTATTTTTGTTTGTTTTGTCTCATTTTGTGAACTATACTCTCCATACTCTCCGCCACTTATTACCTAAAGGGCGATGAATCAGAAGATAACACTCGACTCGAGAAAGAGCTACAACTTTGGGACAAACGTTCAACTCTTTGCCACTAATTTATAATACAAGTGTATTATAATTTAGTAAATTTTTACTTTTCTTTTTTATATAAAGTTTTTAATATAATTTATTCGATAACTCATTCATAAAACAATATTTTAAAGTTACAATTATTTTCTAATTAATGACATACTGTTTATACAAAATTGCCATGCGCCTCACTCGTCGTAATTAAATGCTTGCTATTACAGAACTTGTATAGAAGTTTAATTTAATTTTATACTTTTCGAAATAATATTTTTTGTTTTGTTTTGTAATATTTTATATATTGTTGAAGAAAAGTATTTTTTATTACTTTTGTAAACTTGAGCTAAAATAGCATTTTTTAGTTTATGTTTTATTTATTTTTCAGCTCTTTTTGAAAAAATAATTAAAATTTTTATCACTTACACGATATTGAGTAAAAAATAAGTTTTTGAAAGAAAATTAATCTTGCCAAACTCATCTCTTCAATAAATAATTTAATTTAATATGAAGAAAAACCCCAAAAAACTTACTTTAGTTAATAAACTAATATTTTAAAAGTTTTACTCCGATTTTGTTTTTGCCATTCGTATATTAACTTAATTTTAGTTTTTATATTAATTTCGAATTTCGTATTCGTAATTCCAAATCCCATTTCCGCAATCAATTAAATATGTTTTTATATTTTTATTGATTACGAATTTATCTTTTTATTTGCTGTTCGGGTGTATTAGTCTTTTCTTAATTAAAAGTATTTGGAAAACGATTTTTTCCGCTCGTTTCGTACCAAAAAGCTACAGTACATATAATGTACATATAATTTAAAATTCAGAACAAATACTTTTGAGATAAGATAACCTGAAAATCCATTTGAATAATGTCTGATATAAGCGATTAGACAAATGACGAAAATCTCATTATTAGAAGCAGTGATTGTGTGAGAAGTTTGAGGTTAAGAATCATCAGAACGTCTGGCTCTAAATGTTCGGCACAGATAACAGAAATAACTTTTTATCTAAAGGGTTATAAAATTTGATGAGAAGTTGCTTTTTGAGCTCAAACTCTCAAAACTCTATGATATCTGTTTAGCTAACCATAAAAGAGACGATTTTCAGCCATTCTTTCCGATTCTTATATCAAAATAATTGTCGAATTATATTCTGAATGCGAATGACTTTCCGATCCTTTAGATTAGTTTTACACTGTTTATAGTCTACGAAAAGCGAAAACTATTTTACTCTTTATTTACAATTTATTTTTGGCCACTTTTGTCAATTTTTTTCTATATTTTAGTGATAAAAGAGTTTCGTAAGAATTACTTCTAATTAACTCGAGTTGAGAGCAAATATTGAAATACTCGCTCAACAATCTCGATGTTTGCGAACATTTTTGCTAATTTATCAAAGCCATTTATCTTTTGTTGCATGAAAAATTTTTCCAGTAAAATATTTTTCGGTTTAAATAAAGCGAAATAAAGAGTTTGGCTAAAAAAGTGTCGATAAACTTGTTATTCAACAAAAAAAAGGATTGTAAGGCTCACTCTCGTCGGCGTTGATCGCAGCCGAGCCGATGGCGCGCTCTGGTGGCCGGCAATGAAAGCGCAAATATTTAAATTAGCAAGCGCATCAAAACCTCATCCATCAGAATTAATTTGAAACATTGGGCTAATTGCGTGCCGTTTGGCAGTACACTGTATACATACGCCGGTACCACAAATTGATTTAAATAATGTTTAAATAATTATATGGTTTTGAACTTTACTGAACTCTAATTTGCTTTTTCATCGAAAACATTAGAAGACTTTTCTCTTCCAAACAGTAGCCGAATATCAATCTTAAACTCAAATTAGTTTTGAAATGTTTTCCAAATATTTTATTAATACTTTCTTTCGCTATTGTATTAGCATTTGATAACCAGTTCTCTTCTCGATTACAACACATGTTTGAGAGTTTGCTTTTTATGCAAAAATTGTTTCGAAAGCAAATGTTGTCCTAATTTCTCTCAATTTATTTGATTTGTTGGAAAAAATACTTTGAATTCTCTCGAGTTATCGACGAATTCTTCGCTCAAATCAATCAATTTGTTTGATATAAACTTTCTGTAATAATAGCGTTTGAGACGCACTATAATCACTGCAATGGCACCAGTAGTGGGTCAGGGCTACGGTTTGCTTTGGGGCCAGCACTTCGGTGCGAAGATTAACGTTAAGACGTGCTAACTTTAGTTCTGTGCACTTTTATGTTAAATTCAGTTGGGTAAAAATAAGTTCTTTTATATTGAAGAGAATTTAGCATTGAATTATAAATCGTAATTTTAAAAATTCGTTTAATTAAAAAAATATTCTATCAACATTGATGGAATTTCACTTTATAAATATGATTGCCAATTTATATCTTAACATGAAAATGTTTAAATGTAAAATCAGGATTTACTTAGGGGTAGATATCATCAAAAGTACCCTCGGATTATATATATTATCTTACATGCTTATTTATGTATATTTTAAATTATAATATACAGTAAACATATCTTGATAATTGTCGCTTAAGTTTATTAATAAATAAATTAATATATGCACCGGGAACTTGTTAAAATTTTAAAACTACATGGTTAAGAGCAAATTATTAAGCTTTGAATGATTATTTGATGGTTAAATGATGAATAAATATTATTCTAATTATTTTAATGGAATAATTTTTAGGACAAATAATAATAAAGTACCAAAAAATTTAATTTTGACCTTGGCACACACTATATGGTTAAATACCTTATGTTATAATTTAACTTACAAATTTTAATATATTTATTGTATATTTGTATTTTATTACAAAAGAAGAATAATTTTATAATAAACAAAGAGGTAATGCATATTACTTTTTAAAAAGTAGAAAAATTATATTACTTACAATACATATTTTGTTATGTAATTTTAGTACTGTATACATTCTATAAATTGTTAATATGATCAAGATAACAAGTTTTATGTATTAAGAAAAAGTATAATAAAAAATATTTTTGTTGAAAACTAAGAAAATTGAGATAGTAAAATTGTTTTTATATGATGTTAGCATAATTTATATTGCAAAATTTAACATAATTTTACTAAAATTAATATTTAAAAATTCTTTTATCAATTTTGGTTTTAAAAATTAAAATGTTTTTGTCTGCTTAAAAGGTCAAGGCTAAAAGTCAAAAGTGATTGGCAAATTTTAAAAATTGTAATGGTAATTTTGGTAATGTTTTTGTTAAAGAATTATAATTTAACCTAAAGTTATGATATTAACATTTATAGCGTTAAATTTACAAAGATAAATTTTAAATGAACACTAAAAATATCAAGATAAACATAGCCTGTGTTTATATTTTAGCAAAATAGCTAGTTACATTTGGCAGAATAATTGCAAATAAAAATTTAAAATCATTTTTGACATAATAATATTAGAAAAAAGCTAACCAATAATTTTCAGCTCTCCAATGAAATTTGTAGTTTTAACAAATAAGAATGTAAATTATTGCTTAAAGATTGATCCATGTAAATTTATAATAAGATACTTTGTAATGCAGTAATTTACATTTTGAAAACATGTTTAATACTATATTTAAGTTTTAATTTTATTTTTAAAAAATGCAAACATTTTATTTTAGACCTGTGTATATGCTATTAAATAAATACAAATCCTTTACTGTTTAAAATTTTAAATCTATGTACTTATTATTACGTTTATTATATTCATACGGTATATTTGCTTGTATAGTTAATATTAAATATTACTGTATTAAAAATTTAATATTACTTGATATTAATACAGAATCAAATTAATCATTTCTATATTTTGTATTTAATATAACTTAGTTTGTATCAATATTTATTCATTAATACGTTACTATATTTTTAAACCTTAAAAATTTAATAATAAAATTCTGTATAGTTTTTTATCTTGGTAAATGACGGAAGCTTAAAATATTATTTTAAATCTTAAGTAAATAGATTTTACTATTGGTTAAATTTTAGTTTTTGAATTAAGATTAAAATAACTAATGAACTTAAATTTTGGCGCAAAGTAGACAGTTACTTTGTGAAATATTAAAACCTGTTAAAAACAGGAAAAGATGAATTTTAAAATTTAATAAAATTATCATAAATTATATTTTTTATAGCTTTAATTATCATTTGATCAGTGAGACATATAGAGAGCAATATTTGTTTAATTTACTGTATATTTGAGAAATATAGGTAATTGTAAATTTAAATCAATAATTATTCAATACAATGGTAGATTTTTTGTGCAATCTTAATTTATTATAATTTTACGATTAAGTTTAATTATACAAATTTAATTAACATTTAAACCTAGCTCAAATTAAAAATATATAAACCACATAAACTTTTGATAAGCAAAAATTTGATAAAATTAAAAACTGATTATGGTTAATTAAATTAATAAAATTAGCAATAAACTTTTATTGAAATTTATTTTCAACTAATATCAAAAATTAGTATTTAATCTGTTTATTTAATGCGCAATATCTCAATGAAATTGTTTGAGAATTTTGTTAAACTATCAAAAAAAAGAGTAATTAAAAGTTGAAATTAAAACATAAGTCAATTGCAAACTAAGGAAATCATGAATTGATGCAAAGATAGAGTGAGAGGAGTAGTGATAGAAATCAAGGTTTTGATTAAATTAGAAGTCAGTGACTCCAGACTCGCTAACAATCGAGATATGGATCGGATTAGCAATTCTGTTAAGTCGAGTCGAGACTTAATACGACGAATGAGTTATTAATTTGTATTGAATGGGAGAAGTGAATGGAAAAACTGTGCGTAAAAGCCAACACACCCTTCGCTCCAATGCTAAGTCATAGAGAACTACCTGAGCCTATCGCAGGAATGTATAACAATAGAACATCTGATCTGGCAAGTAGTCAAGTAGTCGAGTGGCCGGGTAGCTGTGGTGTGGTGGCAGTGCCATCAAGGAAATCCGCATTAATAGCGCCTAACCTCAGATTTAGGTCACTTGAACTTGAGAGCCAAGAGAGCCAAACCTGAATCGAGATTTGAATAGAAAACCGAATCGAAACACAAGTGTGTGTTTGCATTGGGAGAGAAGCCATCATTTGTTCGAATGGGAGTCGGATCGGTGTAGCGGTCGTAGCGACCAATCAGAGCCAAACCATCCAATACGTCAATACATGACATCTCATTTCATCACTTTGTCGCTAAACAATTTCGCTGCGATTTGCCGTCTATTCCCTAACTCGCAAACAAATTGTATAAATCGTTTCAATTTTCATGTTTCCAGTTATCAATCGAATAGATTTCGAGAAAATAAAATCAAAAACTTTTTTCAAAGTTTTTTTACTTAAAGAATCGATAAAATAGTTTTCGGGATTAGTCGCAAATATCGGACCAATGAAGCCGGCCTACTGGTGCATGTCAGCAATGTTCCTGGTCATATTCCTCATCTACTTATCAGCCATCAAATTTGTGCGAGGTGTTGATGTCGAACTCACATATCATGACTACCCGTCAATGACTGCATTACTCAACACATTCAGTGCTAATCATCCGGATTTGGCTCATCTCTACTCAATTGGAAAGTCAGTGCAAGGTTTGGCTTTCATTTCAATTCATTATTTTCAATATTTACATACATTCGACACTACATTACACACAATCTTCAAATCAAATTTCTGCTCTAAATCTAAATTAATTGAAAGTCTTTCCAATTTATGCAATCTAACTTTTTATTTCAAAAATAATCTTTGGCTTTAATCTTAATTTCAGTTTATTTATTTTAACATTTAATTTAGTAAATCAATGCAAACATTTTTATAATGCAATTGTTTACATTACTAGAAAAATGCGATGTTAAATCTGTGCTGTCATATTAGAAAACAATAGCTTACTATAAAACAATGGACTTTATTCTAAACAAAGTTTAAAATAAAAATTATTTAACATTAACAATTTTTAACTATAATTAAAATATTTAAAATAATTTAATATAAATATATAAATAATTTATATAAATATTTTTACAACAAAAATTAAAACAAATTAAGTTAAAAGTTTACTGCGATTTATCATATAACAGCTTTTCCATATCATATTGCAAGTAACATAGCACTTTTTAAGTGTTTTAATATAAAAAATAAGACAGGATTTGGAACAAAGAATAAATTCGCTTTAATAAAGTGTTTTCTTTTTTATAAGTTTTCAGAATTTTAGCATTTAATGAGAACAATAAGTTAGAAATTGCTAGAAATTCTTTATTTTATAATGCAAAAATGTAAACTTAATAAAAATAAAACATTTTTGAACTAAAAGTTCAAAACGAATTGTTTTTTAATGATAGGAAAAGCACTTTTCTATTCTAACTAGTTTTGTGGTCCAGTCCTCGTAATCGCTCTCTCCATCCACTCTATCCCTCGCATAGACTCGAGTCGAACAGCACTCGAGTATTAGCGCCGACTTTCCTCTTCTCCATCGCACTCAGGCCTCAAATCTGTGTACAGTTTGTGTAATGATATGGATCTGGAGTTGAGTGTTGAGAGCAAAACGATATTCTCGTTATTCTAAGAATTAGATAAATCTGCAAATGAGCGGAAATACAGGAAATTCACTTTTTTCTCTCATTTGCATTCAATTATATTTCCTCTAATAATTCGTTTTGATTATCAATTACTGAACCGACTATTTCGGAAACAATTCCATAATTTTAATCAGATATTTAACGAAACAATTATACTGTATAATAAGATATTTTAAGCTCAATAATGACACTTAATTGCATACTTAGGTCGAGACTTATGGGTATTATTGGTGACAAAGAACCCACACGAGGAACCCCTGCTTAAGCCGAATGTGAAGTACGTGGCCAATATGCACGGCAATGAGGTAGGCTTAATTTTGCAGATATTGTTAATTTTGTTAATTATTCTGAAAATTGATTGACAGGCCGTCGGAAGAGAATTAATGCTACAACTGATCGCATATTTGCTAAATAACTACAAAACCGATGCATACGTGCGGTCACTGTTGGACAACACGCGCATACATATCATGCCGTCCATGAATCCGGACGGCTTCGAGAACTCCGTAGAGGGCCAGTGCACTGGCGGACAGGGAAGGTAATGCCAACACTATCTTTTCACATCTTTTTATAAACTTTATCTTATGTCATTAATTTTTACAGGAAACTATTTAATAAAGATAAATAGATATGCATAATAATAATGCAATGTAACAATTATATGAATATTACATATTATATGATTATAATGTAATAAATAATTAAATAATTTAACAGGAATATAGTGAAAATTATCTAACTTTATATGTACTTTTCAGTGTAGTAACAAAAAATGTAGACTTTCTAAATTAATTTTGCTTCTAAGCATAAATTTGGTTTAATTACACTCGAAGACTAGGCATTTTAAATTAACTAAATTTTACATTAACTATACAAATTTAATACAGTTAAATAATTATTTATATCGTAATATTGTATAGTATTTAATTTATTAATATAATAAAATTCAAATAATTTGACCAGGTACAACATTCGTGGATTTGACTTGAACCGAAACTTCCCTGATCATTTCAAATCGAATAACAAACAACAACAACCCGAGACACTAGCGGTGCGCGAGTGGATAGAGTCGGTGCCGTTCGTGCTGTCGGCCAACCTTCACGGCGGAGCTCTCGTGGCTTCGTATCCGTACGACAACACTGCAAATTCAAGTCAGTTTTATATCTCTACCATGGTATCTTATAAAAGTTACCATGTATTTCTACTGTGCTATTACATTAGATTATTTTAACAATCTAACCACTCAATTTAATGTTTTTATGTGAAATTAAAACTACCAGGCTACATATCTCTTATGTAATAACATAGAGTAGAGGTATTAAGAACTTTAAAATTTTTACAATTTCCTTAACCATTGCTAATCTTATTTAATGAGTTATAAAAATGTGCAAATGTTTAGTTCAGATCTAGAAATAATCCAGTTTATTTTATACTAATGGCAACATTAAAATTTTTAAAAAATTATAATTTTTTTGTAAATTGTCTTGAAGATAAATTGTGAGAAATATTTTTAATGTTTTCAAAGATTGAATTCTTTAAAATTATGTGAATTAGTAATAAATAATTTCTAAACTTTATTGCAGTTATGTCTCAATTCTCGCTGCAATCGAGTGAAAGCCGAACGCCGGACGACGATGTGTTCAAACATTTGGCAACACTTTATTCACTCAATCATCTGACTATGCATTTGGGCCATCCCTGTCCCGACGGGAGTAACACTGGGTTCGTGAACGGCACGACTAATGGCGCCCAATGGTACCCATTGACCGGTCAGTCATTATCATTAGAGTAATACTCGAGTTGTTATGCCATTAATGTAATACTGGGAACGACAGGAGGAATGCAAGACTATAACTACATATGGGGTTCGTGTCTGGAAGTGACTCTCGAGCTCTCGTGTTGCAAATACCCGACCCGTTCAGAGCTGCCCCGGTATTGGCGAGAGAACCAGCGCGCACTACTCGCTTATCTGGGCGAAGCACACAAGGGTGTGAAGGGTCTGGTGCTCGACGTGAACGGAAATGTGATACCAAAAGCGAATCTCAAGATCAAGAGCAGAGACATTGGCTTCAAGTCGTCGAAAAGGGGAGAGTTCTGGCGAATACTACTTCCGGGCGTTTACACCATTGAAGTGTCCGCCGATGGCTACCAGACTCTCGAACAACAGTTCACTGTACACGACGGACAGATTAGCTTCCTTAATCTACACCTCACACCCGTCGGACTCGTAAGTAACGCATCCGTGCCTTTAGCGCCAAACTCCACTCTAACCACAAATATTACTAACATTTGGGACATATTTGCCGCCAATAAGAGTGTCTTAAGACCTGAAAACAAACAGACAATGAGTAGTACAACAAAACATGTCTTCACTTATGAGAAGCAAAGGTATCCGACATTCCATACGACTATCAAACCCACCGAACAATTCACGAAAACCGGATATTTAGAGCAAAAACAAAATACATTTGAAAACAATGACTACAAATGGATTTATAACCAAACGTCCATTGATTCCATCAATCAGTTCCTGCTATTGCTTTGTCTTCTCTTCATTGCATGCCTTTGAATGTCAACTGTTTGTCGAAATTTGTTCTAATATTTCAAACTTAATGTTAACTTAATATTAAAGTAAATCTAATATTGGTTTCGGTGATGGGATTCTCGAAATGTCTGTTTAGTACAAAATTTGAATTATCACTGAAATTATCTTTTAATAGCATACGAATAGAAACGGCAT
>JAQIXC010000250.1:0-36038 GCA_034697605.1 Metabelba pulverosa | reverse complement strand
TACTACTAATACTACTACTACTAATACTACTACTACTACTACTACTACTACTACTACTACTACTATTAGGCTTTCAACAGGGTAGCATCTTTACATTATTATTTTAAACTAAAATTTCAAAATTTGTAATTTATAAAATGTTTCTAAATTTTAAATATCGGTATATTGTATTAAGTAAAGTTATTATAATGTAAGTTTTACTGACTTCTTACAGTCAACAAAATATAAAGATGGAAAGTTTTAGATAAAATAAACTTAAATTAAATTAAGCCTAATATTAAATTTATATCTTGTTTAATATTTTAAAAATAAAGTACCGGTACTTGGCGTAATCTCTAATGTATTAAGAATTGCCAAATCTTATGAGTGCTGTGCAATAGCTTTTAAAAATTATAATTTTAAAAGAGATAAACTATTTGCTATCTTTTTATTTGTTTATTTTTATTTGTTTAAGATATTCCTTTCTTTGAACAAATGCTTTCTAATTTTAGACTGTTACATTCAATACTTTCTAGTACAAACAAAACTACTTTCGATAAATATTAGATTTAGGATTAATTTTGTGAAATTTTATTATGGATTTTTAATTATTAAAACATAGTATAAATGTTAGACTTTTATATAACATTAAAAAATAAAAATAATAGGATAACTGAAATGTATTATTTGAAAATATTTTTATTAAGAAGTTATTTATATTTTATTTTAGCTTCTTATGGAAATTTGGAGTGGCAATAATAAAGTATTAAGATTACATTAATTATGCCTTGTAAAATTTTATCATATAATTTTCCATCTTATACATAGACTACATTAATACTACATGAGTTTAAAAATGAAATTTGAAAAAATGACAAATATAAATCAAACTAAAAAGCAAAATATAAGCAAACATATTTTTATTAATTAGCAGTCATTTGGAAACATTTGTGTTAAACTCATTTATATTTCTAACTTATTATTTGTATTACTGGTTGAAGTGAACGGAGAAGTCGAAGCTATAGTGGAGAAGCAAATGAGCGAATCATTTCCATAGCAACAGAATGATCTAGTTTTGCAGAATTTGCAGAATCCAAACACATATACGCTTTCATTATTCCTTTTGACTAATTTTGTCGACATTTTTATTACTATTGATAACTATTTCAGATTCTATTAATATTCTTATTGATAACGAATTTGAGAATTAACTGCGGAATCAATGACTAAGTGTTAAGCAATGGAATGTCAATCGGAGAGAACCTGCAGTGAAGAGCAGTTGTCTTCGAAGAGAAGCCAATCGACAGCCAATGCGAGTGAACGCAGTGTTAACGATGTGGTCGTGATCTACGAATATGAAGCCGAAGACACGAATGGCGACTATGACCTCGCGATGGACGGCATTCTACTCAACGGGTGTTCGCAATACTTATTCAAGTTTTCAATCATTGTTTTGCCGATTGTTTTCCTAATGGTTATAGTGATCGGCATTTTCGAGAGCGACGCGAAGAACGAACAGTTGCGCTGTAAAGTAGGTCCACCACTCACTCCATACTACCACCACTTTCATGTCCACTTTTTATCTCATTTACTAATACTTATCCAACAGATTGGAAGAGCATTCATAGTTCTTGGCATATCAGTGGGTCTGCTGGCTCTGTACTTCTTGTGCCGATACGGCCTTCATATCCGAAGCATATATCGGGAGAACAGCGAAAGCCGCGATCCTGAGCCGCACCACCAGAACCCAGAGCTTGGCTTTAGTTCGAAGAATAAAATGTCGAAAAAACAACTGAAATATTTGATACAAAATCCGTGGCATAGAGTACACGAAAATGAGCCGAAAGAGCAGTATTCGAATCGCGTGAATGTTTACGTCGAAAATGGTTTATATAAGTGTTCCGATGCTATCATTTAAATACAATTCAATCGACAATTGATTTTTCACTCAAATCCAACCAAAAACAAAGTTAAACCACAATTAAGACAATGACTACTCATTGCTAAGTCATATCCGAATGAGTTGTATATTATATGAGATGTGAAAAGGAGTGGAGTTTTTATTTTTAAAAACTAATCAAATTAAGACAAATTGGTCTTATTTTAAAACTTTTTTAGAATAATAATTATTTGTGCTAAAATAGTTATACATTGTACAGGCCATTATATTGTTTAATTATATATATGTATTAAATTAATTATTAAATTGTGTAATTTATAATTACTAATTTTTTTTATAAATTTTGTTTTTATAAAATAATTTTTAATTGCTAATTATTTTATTTTGTTATTAATAATAACTTATTATGTACATGATACAACTCTAAAGCTTGTTTTAAATTTAATTTATTTGCAATTACCGGTACAAACATATATTTACAATTTATTATTTCTAATAACTGTATATTATTTTTATAATATAATATAGTTTTTAATACAAATAATAGAGACAATATGACAAAATCTATCTTGATATTAATTAAATTCTAGTCATTTGTTTTGATTGATGTGATTATATTGTCAAGTACTGTAAGATCTATGTACTGTCTCTAAGTATGATTATTTTATATTTAAAAAGCACTAATTTTACTCTAATAAAATTATACACGATAATTTTTAAAAATAAATTATAAGTTTTTTTTATTTATTAATATAAGCTGTACAGTATAATATAAATTATATTATATAATATCGAATTAATTTGGATTAAAGCTATTTCCACACAAGGAGTAGCCGTTTGTGTCGAGAGTCTCGAAATAGTGACCTTTAATCTCCATATCAGACATTTGTAACAAATAAAGTTAGTTTAAAAAATAGATTTGATTCGTTTAAACCTGTAACCTTTCAACTAAAATTGGATTTATGTACATTTTTAGTTAAATAGTCAAGTTACATTATAGCTTTAATTAGCTATAACAATATTATAATTAATACATTAACTAACTTTAAATAGAATTTATACTGAATTTAAACAGTATTTAATCTGAACTTAAACCGGATTTAAACCGGATTTATACTGGATTTAATCTGAACTTAATCTGAACTTAAACTGGATCTAAACTGGATTTATACTTGATTTAAACTCGATTTAAACTGGATTTAAACCGCATTTAAACCGGATTTAAACTGGATTTAATCTGAACTTAAACTGGATCTAAACTGGATTTAAGCTGGATTTAAACCGAATTTAAACCGGATGTAAACTGGATTTAAACCGCATTTAAACCGGATTTAAACTGGATTTAAACCGAGTTTAAACAGGATTTAAACTGGATTTAAACTGGATTTAAACTGAATTTAAACTGGATTTAAACCGGATTTAAACTGGATTTAAACCGGATCTAAACCGGATTTAAACGAATCCTTTATACGGGATTTAAATTAGAATTACATTAAAATTACAATTGTATACTGGGTTTAAACCAGATTTAAAAAATAATTAAACACTTATTTCTAATTAAGCAGTTACTAGGTTAGACAGAAATTTTACCAGCTATAGTATCAATTATTAATATCAACTATTTATTTAAGTTTTATTTAATTTATAAACTGTAAACACATTTAATTTTATATTAATACAAGTGTGTGTATAATGATTATCATCTACTAACATTATAATATCATGTAAAAATCATTAACATTATAATAATTGTTTTAGCGCTCAAACTATAGTAAATTTATATTAGCAAAATTTCTAATTTATTACATTTAACAAATACACATTGACGTCAATTAGTTAATTCGATAATAAGCATGGTTAAATAAATTAGATGAAACGCCAATTCAATGCAATGTTAATAGAGTTTAGATTGGATTCAAACTCTGCGCTCAAAGCCTAACACATAAACCAATGAATGAAAACCTTTTCATTTCATTCTTGTATTGCGTTTAACACGTTTTTAAAGTTTAAACACAAAAAACAAAATATATTTTACCAAATAATTAGTAATTTATTTAATTTATAATTTATTTTATTTTAATTATATTATGGCAAATGACTACAATAAAGAGGTATTTAATTAATTAATTAATACTTGAAATAAAATAAATGACAAATCGATATAAACGTCTATTTGTGTCAAAATGATAGCAAACTTAGGAATGAAATCGATTTTCTGACAATTGTTTGAATATTCGTATAATTAAACCGAAATTGAATTATCACTCGAAAGGTCCTCGACTTCAAGGAACAGATCAAGAAAGAGGCGGAAGCGCTGGTCCTGAAGACGTTTCCGCGAAAGATACTCGAATTGCAGTCTTTGCTCAATGTATGCCATTCTCTCGCATCACGTCTTCAATGCCTTTCCATTCGTTTCTCTAATTCTCATTCAATTCCAACCCAATTATCACCGAAAGGGCTCGAAATTCAACCACAAGAACCTGTCGGACATCTGTACCGACATTAACATTCCGATCCCCGAACAGCCGTATGTCAATCACGCGGACAAAGCCGACGGAGATTTGCCGGTATTTCAGACAATAAACACTTGAATTGATTAAACCATTGAAGAGATGACCGGAAACTGCGATTGACTGACGATTTGTGACTGCATTTGAACTTTCAGTCAAAAAAGCGCAAATACACGGCCATCGAGTGCGAGGGCGTGAGTGGCACTCGGGTGCTGGTGCTGCCGAACGGAGTGGCGCCGTGCAATAAGCACGTGGTTGAGCTCATCGAAGTGGTGAAGCCGTTGATTCGCCAACTCGTCGAAGACGCGAATCTGGTCTCTATTTCTTGTCTTTGCTCTTCGTTTCTCGACTCGAGTCTTGAATTTAACTCAATTTTGCATTTTGTGGTAAAAACAGCTAAAAATGTGGATTTTGTTTCTCATTCCTCGCATCGAAGACGGAAACAATTTCGGCGTTTCTATTCAGGTCTGCATTTCGTCGTTTTATTATCTCATTTAATGTCGAAATTTGAACGAATTGTCGAATTTGACCGAAAGGAGGACACATTGGGTGAGATCCGGACAGTGGAGGGCGAGGCGGCCGCCTATTTCGACCAGATGTCCCGCTATTTCCTGTCGCGCGCCAAGACGGTGGCCAAAGTGGCGAAATACCCGCACGTGGTTTGTATTGACAGCACTGTTTGCGCCGAATTTGCCGCTCATTTAAGAGCCGAAAATGTTGTCTCAATTACAGGAAGACTATCGACGGACTATCCAAGAGATCGACGAAAAAGAGTACCTGAGTCTGCGTCTAGTGGTCGCCGAACTGCGCAACCATTACGCGACTCTCCACGACATGGTTACGAAAAACTTAGACAAAATCAAGACTCCCAGGTCTTCGAACACCGAGAATATGTACTGACCGGCTGACCACTCGACACATTCGCCACAACCCGACGCCAACTCTAAATATTATTGTTTTATCATTTGAGGCGAAAATCATTTCAAAATTAAATAAAATTCGAAAATAAGTTCTTTTTAATTGAAATCTAAATGTTTGATACGATTTGTGTCTCAAATAGCGATTATTTGTCTGAATGAGTCGTTTGATTGAATGCAAACAAGTCGTCGAAATTGGTTTACAATTTGTTCACTAAATCTAATATTCGCTTAAATGACATCATTTGAGTCGTTATTTAGTTTTCATAAAATAATTGAATCTATGGATTAAGAAGTGCTTTAATCTATAAATTTGATTCAGTTATTGCGTCTAAAAACTTCAATCATTCGATTTGTTGAGTAATATATGAAATGGAAATTACAGTAAACTTTAATTTGTAATAATTTGTAAAAAATTAAAGAATTTTTCATTATTCCATACCTTTCATTAAAACTTATTCAGTTCATACATTTTATCACATCTAAAATGTTTACAACAAAATGTTTAAATAACTTTCATAAATAATTAATAATTATGAATTGTGAGATAAACAAAATTATTTCGCAAAAACTATATCATAACTAGAATGGTGTGCTATTGTTTGAAATTCATGCTATAATTCTCGTCGTTGTAATGGTTTGAGAATTTCAATTATTTACTCAACGAAACCAACAAATGGTTTAGAAAGCAAATTAAGATTTGGGAAAATCATGTCTCGTATTACTACTGACGAAGAAGTGATGACAATCCGAGCACATCCGCCACTCAGAGAACGACTTCGATTGGCAATAGTTTCCCAACAATTCAATCGATGACAGAATCGATGAATTGGCGATTTTGATGAACAGTTTGGATCAATTGCTCGTATTCTTGAATTCGAGTTCTGATGCGAATAACTATTGTATTTCGGACAACAAAACAATTCTCTAAAATAGTTATCGCTTTTTGCAAATCTTTAAGTAATTAATAAATTAATTTTAATATATATTTTGTTAAATTGATTCAATTTCAAGAATAAGTGTGATTTTAATCGGTCTAAAATATATTAAATTACACGTGTTAAGATTATAAATTATTAGAAACAATGCTAAAGTGTGTTAATAAAATTAAATATTAAAAAAAATATCTAATGTATATCTACCTATAAAATATCTACCTTTAAATTATTTATTTAAAAAAAGATAATACCATGTTTAAATGTTAAAATTGTTATTTTATTAATTGAAATTGCAATAAAAGTAGAAACTCTTATAATAAATTTTAGCTTTAAAATAAATTTAAATAAACTAATATACTATAGATAAGTTATTCTTACTGTGCCTTGCTAGCTCCAAATTAATAATTAAATTACCAATCAAAAAAAATTTTATTGAATAGAAAAATTAATTGATAATCGCTGGTAATCCGAATTTCGAGTGAAACAAAAAATTGATCTGTGTGTTGGGTTTTTCGGACATTTCAACAATTTGGGTCAAAATTCAAAAATAAATTCACTGTTTAGTTAGTTTTGAATGTATTTTCGAAAGCACTTTCAGCTAAATTTGTAAACAAATATTTAAAATTTCGTTTTATGTCTGGAATTAGTTTTGGTAGTGAAGCCAGTGATCCAACAATAATCTAATCGCTAAAACAGTTTTTTGCGAATTTTGTTTGCGATATAAATCAATGCATTTTATAATAAATTTTCGTTTTAAAGCTTTTTCTCAACGAATACTAAAACAATATGAGTGTAGAGACAGAAGCGTAAAGTGAGTCAAGACTTGTTGCCGAGAATTATATAAAAAGAAATGTTCTTTCGCTTAGATCTATGAACTTTTCGATTTGTCCCAATTTAGGGTTATTGGTTCGGGGAAAGTCATACACAGATTCACTTTAACAAAGTTACTTTTTTAAGCCAAAATAACTAACTATTTGTTGATTTGCTTTTCCAGTCTAACACTTCGAGTGATCGGCAAAAAACTTTCGATTCATTGAAAGTCTTTTGAAAGTATTCGACGATTAAGACAATTATTTCTTTAAGAAGTATTTTATCGATAAATTCAAACAATTAGATTCTAAGTTACATAAAACTTTTTATTCAGCAATATGAATTTATTAAGACTAATTTGTAAGTTTTATATTGATTGATTAATAACTTATTAATAAACTTATTAAAGTTTGATATTAATGACATATCACTAAAAATAAAATTACAAATTTTGAAGGTTTTGTTGCCCTCGTGTTTACCTACAAGTGTTCGGCTCAGCGGTCGCGTAGTCGGAGTAGAAGTCGCGGTAACCGGAACCGCGGGGACCAGCTCTGCCATCTCAAAGAAGTAGATTCTTGCATGGACAAAATACAAATGCTTACTAAAGGCCCGAACCCGACGGTTATAATCACTACATCCGATGGACTCGACAAGATATGCGGGTATTTAAACGCTTTACCATAATTTAGTTTCTATTATATTTTGATAGAAATGTTACCATGCTACAAATTTTCAACTATTTGCGCTATAATTTAACAATTTACCTAGTATATAGTTTATTTTTAATAATATTTTTGAAAAGTTACAATATATGCGAGTATTCTAAGTGCCAGGCTGTTAAATACAGGAATTATATACTCGAATATCTTAATACATTGCATTTTATTTTAAAATTTAAGCTAAATAAACTATTTTTAACTCACTGTGGTTAATAAGAAAAATCTAGCTGTGAAAGTAAATAAAAATAGCATGAAATAAATAAATTTAAATAATACAGTATTTATTATTAGTTGCAAAAGTATTAGTTGTACACTTATACTTTACTTTGTAGTTAAACAAGCTAAAATCAAGAAAAAATTTGCTTTCCATGAAACTTTTGCTTAGCCATGATGCAATACAATACTGTAATGTAGTTGTTTAATAATAATTCTGATATCTATTGATCCATTTTAGCAAATAAGTAAATTGTAAAGATAAAATATAGAAATTTTTACTCCAAATAGAAATAAAAATCATATTTTGCTAAATTTATTTTGTATTTTATAATTATAATTACAAAATAACCTTAATCAAATCTTTGAAAATCAAGTAAAACAATTAGAGCAAACTTATCAAAAAGAATCAATTTATGTTCTATTTTATTTTTCTATTCTAATTTTAAGTTTATAATATCCTTAGTTACAATAAAATTATTTCTTATATTCGATGTACTGAATAAACCTTTTAATTAGAATAGAATTTGAATTAAAATAAATATTTGGAATAAAAGAGATTATGTTGTGATCGCACAGAACAGTGACCGAAGTCGTCAAATGCATCAAAGGCTTCATCAGGAGATGCGGAACACCTTTACAACGAGAAGTGTTTGACTTCGGGACCGAACACTTCCAACAGACTATTAAACAGTTCTGCGATTCCGGACCTGTTCGCGAAAGTGAGTTTTTGCCAATTGTCAAGATTATTTTTAATCACCAAAATTAAAGTATCAGTGGTATAGGTGGTATAAACTACTTAGGGAAGAAAATTGAAATCAAATATTTACTTGGAGCTAGTTACTACATTAGTTTACTATTTTATTATTTAGCTGATGTTTTTGTTTTAATTTTTTAATGAAAATAATGTTAATAATGTTAATAATTTTAATAAAAATGCTTAACTTTATTTAACTAATTTATAATATTAAAAGAGACACCAAATTGCTTGAAACAAACATGAAAGAATTAACTATTATTGCTTAATAGTCATTAAGCATAAATAGCATATTTCCTTAATAATCCACAAATTTAACCATGATCCAGTTCAAAATGTATAGATTATATGAATTCATTCAAAGATAGAATAAAATAAGAATTTGAATGCTTGTGCTATAAGTATACAGTAATGAGTAAAAAGTGATAAACAGAATGTAATGATTGGCTGCCATTCGAACAGATTTCCTGAAGAACTCGGTTTGCATTCACAACAAAGTGTTGGCGACAACAGAGCACAAGTCGGGCTGCAATACCCCCTACTTGGCGGCACTCGACTACGCGGTCAACCGAACCGAAATCGATGAACGCATCGATACCCTGTGTTGTGGTCACAATAGTTGGGAGGACTGCACCGATTCGATGATTGGCCAGTCGTGCGGTGCGGAGAGTCAGAAGAATTTCAAAGTGTTTGTGGAGAAGGCGTTCGGAGGGGTGACCACGATGATCTGCCCGCGCAACTTCTTCCCGCCCACCGGCAATATCTGCAAGAAGTCGCTGCCCCCTCGAGGCACCCGCGCTAAGGGCAAACTCAATGAGAACGCTATCAGTAAATACATTACCAGTTATTTCGCGTTTCTCTTCTCGAACTCCACTTAACTGTTCGACCACTCGAGACAATTGCAGATCATTTACACAATTCTTGTCTTCCTTATCCAAATCCCTCTCAAATAAACATGTTATTGTCACTTCACTCTGCGATTCACGTTTATAATTTTCAAGTTAAACTTTATGTACGGTAAATTCGTATAAACAATACCTTGTACGTTTTTAGTAGATTAGGATATCTTGTACAGAATATAAACAAGTATTGTAACATGTTGGTTTAATTCATCTCTAAAAATTAAAAATTTTAAATCAAGATAATTTAATTTAAATTAATTCATCCAAACTTGATAGTTTTTATTAATACTTGATTAAAAATCAAACATTATAAATTGTTATCTAATTTTAAATTTAGAAATTATGATTTAATCAAAAATATTTTTAAATGTTTGTTTGAAATAATAAAATTAAAAATCTTTGCCTTAAATACCTAATAAATTTTAATTTGAAAGTAGTGATTAAATTTACAAAATAGCTACTGTGTAATTCTTTATTTCTACTTAGATATAAACAATGGAACGTGTTAAATTTAACCGTTACGAGCAAGTAAATTTATTATAAAAGAAAAAGACAGGACAGTCAGTTTTTGAGAAGAGTTTTGATACATTTAATTGCGAATAATGTTTAGTTCAAAAAATTTGATTAATATTTCGAACGATTATTATATAAATATAAATAAAATCATAAAAATTTACAAATATTCAAAATACTCGGTACCTGTGCTCAGCTTTTCCAGACAGACATCCCATTCGTTGGCCTAATAGATACTAATAATAAATAGATGAATGCGTCGGTAGTTTCGGTAGTTATGAGACTACATGTCGACCGTATTAGTAGAGGTCAAGAGCTGATCCCAATCGATGTTGAATTGGAAGACCTCTCTCTCAAGCCATGTCTCGTAATTATATTTGAATTCATTGGTCAGCTCTACGTCTCGACTGAGAATTGAGAGGAAGTTGTTGTCAACCGGTTGTAGAATATCCGCATCGAATGGCATCGAAGCGCCCGAATTGGGGCCGGAGTTGACCGATGCGTTCGACAGCAGCTGTGGCTGAGAGACGCCGGTAGAGCACTGCTTCTCATACCGACGGTTATGAAATCGATTTATGTTGGCCTGGAGTGTGAACTCCTCGGCCTGGAAATCCCAGGGCCGGGCGTCTAAGTCGTTGCCATACGCCCAGTCGTCGTTCCTTCGGTTCAATCAAATGGTTAGCAAATTGTTTAATACTGTAGAATATCGCTTTGACTCACAATCTGTGTCTGACTTTCTGATAGATAGCGGACATAGTCTTCATATTGGATTTGCGCCACTGCCGGCCCAAGTACTTGGCCTGCATTTTCAACAGCTTTAACACATAGAGCTGGAGCATCGGGTGCCGCACTTTGAGGGCGCGCTTGAGTATGGGTGCGGACTTGAAGACAACTAACATCATGATCCGCGAGTGCTTCCATTTGGTGAGTTTGTTGAGGATTCGCAATAAGTTAATACAAGAGAACATATTCCTCCAACAGTAGGGCTGCGTTTCCCCGAACTCCAGAGTGTCGGCCGTCAGCTCCGGCTGTTCGCCGATCACACAGGCGGGGAAGTCGATCACCGAAATCGTGTTTTTGGTCGCTATATACGCGCAGATATTCTGGTTGAAGAACTTGAGGACCAGAGGAATACAATTGGCAAACATTAACTGTTGGCTAATGTACTCAAACTGATAGATGTGATTGAGTTTGTAGTGCTTTAAGAGCAGCAGCAGAACAGCCGAAACCGCTTTAATTATAATCTCTTTGTGTCGGTTCACGTCAATGCCTAACTTCATCGACTGGAGGACAGTCATCGGCATCTCTTCCGGCAACACATCTGACATAATGTTGATTGAGTCGGTCTTGGCCTTAGAGGTGGGGGCGGCCGCCAGAAGGATCTTCAGCAGAGCTATCATATATTGAGGTAAACTCGGAAGCATTGCCTGATATAAGGCCTCTGCCGGCGAACTCAGCGGCAATTCATCCAATTCCTGGACAGTCAGTGGATATCGAGTCAGCTCTTCCTCGCGTTTCATCTGCGCCTCAGACAGCGAGACATATATGTGCCGCTCGAGTATCGCAATGCCTTCGAGTATGGGTTCGGGTAAACCGGCAGTAGTTGTCCTGTCGTTCGGCAAAACATATCCAACAAACTTGAGTCGCGTGTGATCTAAGAAGGCGTCGATGTCTTTCTGGCGCACCTTCGGCACCCATGGAAGCCCTTTGTTTAGTTGTGGCACATCTTCTACCATATCGACTATCGGTGTGACGCCCGACGGCGGTTGACTCTCATTCATGTCATCCGAATTAAAGTCGGAATACCGCGACTTCACTTCACCCTTAGGTCGAGGCGACGGCGGCCGCGCCTCGCAGTCTATCTTCTCCTCATTCGTCGAGTTATTGCGAATCTCGCGATCAGAGGCCACACCATTCGACCCATTCTTCTCGTTATACGATTGCATTCGTTCGTCAACTGAAATCATCTCTTCATCCGTCGAATCGTTATTCGCGTCGAAGTCCTGGTAAGAGAGGGTGTCTTCGCCTATCATTGAACTCTGTTTGATGACAGTCTGGCGCTTAAACGGTCGGTTCATTTTGCGCTGTTGTTGCGCTTCAATCAGGTCTGTGGCACTGGCCGGCGGAGAGGCCGCTCTCATAGTTCGGGTCACTTCGAGGGTGTCGTCGATGACGGCATTCAAACCACTCCTCATTCGATACAAATTCTTATTAGTTCTGAGCGTTTCGTTTCCGCCGAGCGATACGACCAATGACTTCCACAACAGAAGTAAAACCTTTTTAATCGGGAAATGAGGGGCCGATCCGTTGCAGAACTTTGTCGTCATTTGGAACAGAGTTATGGCCAACAGTTCGCCGCAAATCGGTTGCGACAGCTCTTCGCGAAACTGTTGTCTCAACTGCTTGTGATGATCGGAATCGGAATCGTTTCGGACATTCATTACTTCGACGAATGTATACAAAACGGATAAAATGATGCGAATGTCGACCGAATCGCCTAAACTGACGGTCGGTTTGCGAAGCGCCGAACTCGCACTCAGACTGTTGTCGATCTCCATGTGAATCAATTGGACGAATACGCCAAACATTCCCGATTCGTACAATAGAAACACGTTTTGGCGACAGTGCTTCGGCTGCTCCTCAATGGCCAGGCATTCGGCGAAGTTTCCCTGAATTAGGTACAGAACGGCGCGAATGGCTCGCATTCGGCGAACTCTGTCACTCATTTCGATGCCTTCAGCCAAGCGCTCAATGGCTCGACTCCTCTGCCCGACCGACATGTGTGTCCACTTGAGAGGAAAGCCGAAGTCTTCCATCAGTTCCTCGAATATGCTTTTGTTGACAAAGAACTCATTCTCTTCGGTATAGCTGTAAAGCTCTGCCATTTCGTTGGCATTCGAGTCGCAGTCGCTGTACAAGAAGTCCATGTCTTCCGACTCCGCGTTCGGCACTTCCCACACGTGCTTCGCGTAAGACATCTCGCGGTCGGTCTCTACTGCGCGAAGACTTGACAATACGATTGGCTTTAAGACTACAATTGGGTTTCGGTTTAAATGAAATGCATTTTCGTTTACATTTCCATTGCTTTCAGACATTCATTCGTCAAAACAAACCCAAAGCTGTTGTCACTCAACACAAAGCCGTCTTTACGTCGAACGTACTTTATGTGTAGTATTAAATGAACTTGCTCATTTCAATACTGTTTAAATTATTACACTAAAAATCAACTTAATCTTATAAATTTTTTAATGAAATAGATTTACGATAGATGAAAGTTGTATAGTATTATTAATCTTATATAATTTATACAATAAAATTAGCTACTTAGGAATCTAAGCTAGATAGAATTTAGCTAATTAGGAATCTAATAGTTCAGCCAGTATCCAGTATTCTCTATACACTGTAGTATCATATATCATATGTAAATACCAATAAGTCAATAAATTTAATAAAAGTTTAAGAAGTTAAATTAATACAGTAGTTCCTATACAGCATATAAGCAAAATGTTTAATTTGATACTTTGCATTGTTAGTTTTGAAGAAAAAAAACTTGCAAATTAACTAGTTTAATTATTATTTAGTTAATTATATTTAATATAAAGAGTTACAACTATTATAGTTTATAGTTTTGTATTTTTACTTTAATGTTCTTACTATTTGTTTTTTATTATAATAAAATAAAATTTATTAATTGTACTGTACTATTCACTTAATTTCAATTAGCTTGTCATCATCTACTTAAATACAACTAAAAATATGTAAAAGTTAGATAATAGACTAGATTACAAAATTTAATTTAATTGGCATTTAATAATTACAACTATAGTTACTAAGGGTATAAAGTAAGATGGTAAAATAAATTTTATGATAGAAAAGAAGTCATTTTCGCGACGCTATCTCCTATGCCATGCTATCGTAAACTCCCGAATGAGTGGTAAACTGAGGAACGAATAGTGAGTTTATTAACTCGAATGCCTATTAAGTGGTAGCGAAGAGTTGAGCCATTCATTAGTCGTCGTTGCGAGTGATCCGAAGCGAAGGGCAAAGAGTGTGCGAAAGCGCCCACAACTGCACAACTGAGCCGTCAGACAGTCCTTTGTTTGGCTGCGTTTGCGGTGAAAGTCTTTATTTTTGGTGACAATTAAATGCCTGTCAAGTCATTCGCTTTAAGCTAATGATGTTAAGCGAGGATTCGATTCTCACAATTAGTCGCAGCTCTTAATTGCGAGCAAAGCCTACTCGACATCCAGTGCTCGCGTTAACCCAATTCGATGTGAGCTATCGGTTCGGAATAGTCTGAACATCTGAACTAGTTTTGCGAATATGTAATGCGATTGTGAGACGCCTTCTCCTCACTCACACCAATTCAGCTCCAAATCTAATGAGTGATTTAAGAGCGAAATTTTAAACGAATATTTTATAACTGTATAACTTTATCACTCAAATGACTGCATCTTTTCTTGTGGTCATCTACTCCTTCACTCCGTTTTTATGCATTACTTTTCATTTTATTTGCGAATACAGTCGCTTTTATACAGTATAAATAATTTCATTTTATTGATAATTTACTGAATAATCACACTTTTTTATCATGCATCTTCTCGTCGCTTTATTCCTTGGTAAGTGTTACTTATTTTTCAATATAATAAATATGCCAGATATTTTTATCATTTTTTAACTAGCGACTAGTTATTTAAATTAAAATTTAACGTTTGATATATTAATATAATGTAATATAAGATTACTAATCAAAGTTTTAAACCATTACCTCTTAATTCGTAATTACATTTTATAGAATTGTATTTACAATTTATAATTAATATAACTTATAGTTTGTTAATTTGAAAGTATTATATCTAATATTTGTAAAGAATTTGTAGAAGTAGTATGCAGCATATTTTGTATTATACTCTGAATTTCATATTAAAGTAAAGAATATTGCAAACAAATTAAGATAGTGCCATTTTTTTAAATTTCAATGCCAATTTCATTGCAAAAATTTTTATATTATTTATATGTCGTCTAAATTAAATTTTGAAATAAACTAAAGATTAAATTTTCAGATATTTTAGTATTATCTTTATATAAGTTAATATATGCAGATTTATCATTTAAAATTATACTAATTAATAAATAAATTTAAAGAAATTAGATCAAGTATTACATTTAAAATGTATCTGATTGTTATTAATTAAAATTAAGCAAAAAAATTCAAAATGTTTCTATGCTTTACTTGAATCATCTCATAATTAAACCAAATTAATAGTAAAATAAATAAAAGCTATAAAAACTACAAAGAATCAAATAAATTAGTACATTATTATGTAAAATGTTCTATATAACTATTTTATGTATGCTTATTGCATGTAAACAATTACCTGTACATTAAGTAAAATAAATAAGATATTTAATGTGCTTTTAGAATTAACTGTACAAAATCAGTAATTATATTAACCTTTAAAAATAATGTCTAAATTTGAAACTATTTCAGACAAATCTAATCAAACTTTAAGTAATTAAATTTTATTGATTTTCACATTAGATTTAGCAAGCTTGAAAAAAGTGTTATAAAACTTTATCATGATTTTAAAGTAGTTTTCATATAGTACTAATATTTGATTAATAAGTTGAATAAAGTAATAAAATTATGCTGTATAATATACAGGTATATATACAGTGTATATAATATTTAAAAGGATCATCAGATAACTGAAATGATTGATGTATTTTCATCACGAATTTTGCGCTCATGTATTGGACTGCGATTTAGTGCTAAAATAGTTGTAATTTGAGATTATATTTCGATTTAAGCATAACTTGAATTTAAGTTATCTTTTGTAGTTGTGAGATGTTTGAGTTTTATAGATGCTTAATTTATTGTTTTAATTAATTAATTAATTAGGTATTTATTTTAATTATAAAGTAGCTATTACCAAATACTATTTTTATTATAAATCTGATAAATATGTGTATTTTAATATTTTAAAAAAATAAATATAAATAAAACAAAAATTACTGTAGTTTGTGACAAATTGATGATTATGTATTTAATATTTATTTGTACAGGTGTATAGTATTATAAAGTAATAAAATAGTAATAAAGTAATACTATAGTAATAAAATAGTAATAGTTAGTAATAGTTAATTGTATAGTAATAGTTAGTAATAGTTAATTGTATAGTAATAAAATTTAATAGCCACAACTTACTTTAGTTTAAAATTAGTCGTAATTGCATTTAATTTTATCTTGTAAAAACTAATATTAATTTAATGTTTATATTTAATATATTTTGTATTTATACTATATTTATACCCATTAGTACTACAGAAGTATTTTTAAAACAAAACTTAACATTTTTAATTTTTAAATTAGTATAATTTTAGTACTAGTTGATGCAAATTAGTTTCAATTATTTTTATTTCAAAAATTTCAAAATATAAATATTTATGCAAATATTGTTTTTTATTTTTGTTTTTTAAATAGATTAAATAAATTTATTTATAACTTGCTATAAAACCACTTTCTCATAGTATCTCAAATTAATAGCTTAATTGGCGTACGAATTGCCAGCAGTTTATTACATTGTATTATACTGTATAGCTATGAAATGACAACTTGTTTGCGAAAACTTTAATTGCTAAATTACTCTCATCTTTCATAATTAAATTATATTGTTTAAACACAAATTCAAAATTATTTTAGAGGTTATGAACTTTGCTTATCATACTTATAATTAAAATAAAATGCAAATTAACCTTCTATTGTGTAATTTATTATTTATTTTTAAAAATATAAAAATATCTTTTATGCAAGTTTATTTATGAGCTTGCTAATTAAATCAGAATTCTAATATTTTAAAATCTATGTTATTTAATAAAGTTTTTAATTGAAAAGCTCTTTGATTTTAAAAGCTAAAATTTAGTATTTCTTATTTCACAATGTAATATAATTCATTTTATTAACATTTAACAATTAATTATTATAAGCTTTCGGTTCCGTTCCGTTTTATAGATATAAATATAAACATTTTTATATACTGTACTAATAATTTGAAATAAAAATAGAAGTTGATATAATTTATGCAAAATTTATAATAAGAATTTTTTTATATTATTCAAATTTTAGAGTTTTGTTTTCAACTGACGTTTACAAAGGAGTCATATATTGTAAGTACTTTAGTATTGTTTAAAAAGTTTATCAATCACTAATTTTTGAATTTTAACTAAAATGGTTTAATCTTAACATAAATCATATAATTTTGACCATTAAAGATTTATTGCAGATATGATCTTGGTTAATCGGCTTTTAGAATTATTTCAGTGTAAAATATACTAAATTTAGTTATACCCACTGCAGCCGTACAATAGGCCAACGACTCGATTGCGCGAACTGTGCGCCCAATCGGCTCACATGAATCGGATGAGTCGTTCGTTTTTATGCAATCTCTGGCCACAAACGGCTTACAAGTTTGGGTGGAATCACAAAGATTTGGAAAATATGGACACAAATGCAATCCAATCGCAGACTTTAATCGATGAAATTGCCAAAAATAACCATAATTTCAATAATCAAGAAATGAGTTTTCCATTCGACTTGCAATCCGATTATCCCTTCTCTCCGAGCTATGACTTTCCGCAAACTTATTCATTACAAACTCAAGACTTCTTCCCTTCAAATGTAGCCAACGATCTGACTATTAATGAATTCGACGAATTCGCGTCTTTTCACCCAAATTACCAAAAAATGCCAATCAATTATGATTTGCTATCGAATAGTAATACTTATAAAGTGAGTGATAAAAACATAGCAGATTTGCCAGCTATTAGCATGATACAACCAGAACATCACCAAAAACAATATACAAGTAAAAAAGGGTTTCGATCGACTTATAGTGAGGGTTGGAAACCCATTCCGGACAACCGAATTGCTCTGGGTAATGCACAAGAACAAATTGCTAGTAACGGAAGGGTAGCCCCTATTCCGACGAGTACTCCATCGCCGCTACAGCTGACCACTAATGCAGCCATTGTTTTGAAGTCATATCTCGTTAAAACCGGACAATTGATTAATCAAAACAAGAACGAGAAGAATGAGAAGATTGCGAATTCCAAAAGACTTACCACTATTCTTGAGTTAAACAAGAAAGTGACCAAAAAGCCGAAAGTAGAGACCAAAGTAGAGACCAAAACCTCGAATTCGAAGAATGACTGGTCGTTACGGCAATTGTCGGACGAGAAGGAGCGGCCGATTATAGTCCATAAACTAATTCCATTGAATAAAAGCGAAAACGATATGATTGTTCGTAAACTACACTCGGATTTCACCAAATCATCAGTTATTTACTCAATTGAAGACTCGTCTGAAGATAATTCAAAAATCTATTTCATTCGAACCAATGCTTCGGAGTCTCAACTAAATCCCGAATTTAAAGACCAACCGAATAGTGATCTTCTGATTGAAGGCAAAGCGGGCACTGATTACCCGACGTTTAGTTCGCGGGTTATCAGTCACTTCAAGTGCACTGAACCCGGATTTTTCGCAGACACACAGTTTGGTTGTCAGGTATTATATAATTATTCAAATAATTACATTGAATTTATAAATAAGCAAGATAGTTTTCAGGTAGATTTATTACTTGAACGTTTAACTGAATTAAAAAATTTTAATATTAATACAATTTTTTAGCCTACACATCTCTTAACAAAAATAAATTTGATATAACTTTCTTTAGGTATATTTTAAATACACAGTAGCAGTAAATTGGTTGTTAAAATTTGTTTGTAAATTGTTGCGAACAGGTGTACCATCACTGCGAAGAACACAACTATCACCAGAAGTTCATTTGTCCGAACGGAACGCTGTTTAACGTAGACAACCAGTCGTGTGATTATTGGTTTAATGTTAAATGTGAGCCAATCCTTGACCACAAATATCTTTCGCGCGACTCAAACCATTTGACCAATTCTTCTCAAGGCTTGAGTCAAACCAATCCAAGAATACAAAAAATTGTTGATTTAATTAACAATCAAAACGACATTCAACTGCTTGAAGATATCAGAAAATATATTCAAAGTATTGCAGGGTTATAAACGCAATTTTATGTTAAATAAACTTGAGTTTAAAAATTTGTTTACAACAAATTGTAATTCAAAAATTGTGATTATTTTCAATTGTGAATAAACATTATGTTCATTTTTAAGAATAATTTCGAAATAACTTACTCTTTATACAGCTCTAAAAAATCAAATAAATAACATTTTTTAATCCAAAATTTATATTATTTTAATAAATAAAATTCATTGTAATTTTTAATCTATGCAATTTTCTATTTAATAAATTTAAATAAACATGATTAGTTAGTTTTAAGTACGGGTAATATTTTGTTTAAGCTTTATTGGTTTAAGATTCTATTATTACATTTAAAATATATGTTTTGTTAATTAGCTAAATAGAAGTTTATAAATTATAATTTGTTATAGCTTTAAAATAAAGTAATTAGTTTAATTTTTTAGTTAAACAAATTAGTTACAAATGTAGCAATCAAACATAAGTCTACAATAATAAAAATAATAATATTCTATAAAAGACAAATGCACATGAGTATCATAACAATGTTATTAAATATATAAATGCACAAGACATTATTTCGTTTATATTTATTTATATTAACTGATAGCAATTAAACAGGTAATACTATTTACGCTAAAATGAGTGGAAATGTAAAAGAAAACGAACAGGGTAAACCGAGTTCTGTCAACACAAATAGCAATGAAAATAACGATTCGGAAAACATACCAATCATTCCGTTCGCTCAGTTGGCGAACGGGAAACCGGAAGCAAACCTATATCCGTCTGCGAGTGCTTTGCATTCGCCGGACAACTCGATTGAGTTCGTGTCGGTCGGAGCGGAAGAGTTGGTCAACATTCGGAAAGTGATTAAATATAAAGAAATCGGTCATTACATTAAGGGTGAGGTCATAGGCAGCGGTGCTTTCGCCAAAGTGCGTGAATTCGTCGACAAGAGAACACTGAAGAGGTGTGCCGTAAAGATCATGAAGAAGGTCCGGATCCGCAAACTCGGGCCACACGTCGAGAAGAATATCAATCGAGAGATACAATTGGTTCGCAAATTGAATCACAAGAATGTGATGAAAATGTTTGACATTTACTCGACTGAAGCGAAAATTTATATATTTATGGAATACTGCGCCGGAGTGTTGAAGGAAGTGCTCGACTCAGCGCCGGGCAATCGGCTGCCGAAGTGGCAATCGCACCACTACTTCTGCCAACTAATCAATGGCCTTAAGTATCTTCACAGTAAAGGCATATATCATCGCGACATCAAAGACGATAACCTACTCATCGACAACTCGGATGTCATCAAAATCGCTGATTTCGGCGTTAGCTATGTCTCCGATTTGTTTGCCGACAACGACATCATTAGTGGCTTCGAAGGAACAAAACTATATCAACCGCCGGAGCTCTTGGACGAGCAGTACAGCGGCAGTAAATACGACGTCTGGTCGTCGGGCGTTCTTCTATTCAAAATGATTTCCGGTTCGTATCCATTCTTCAACAACAACGAAGACATTTGGGACAAAAAATCTTATGATAATCTCAAATATCCGAATGTCATCTCCAATGACAGACAACTCCTGGAATTGTTGCAAATGATTCTGAAGATTGACTACAAGAAGAGATTTACAATCAAAGACATTAAAAGCCATCCCTGGGCTAACCTGAATCATAGAACCGATTCGGTGAACAAAATCGAGTTCCCGGCCAAAAGGTTTGGCGATATCTACAGAGGGATGACTTTACTCGAGAGACTACGGGTGCGATTGGAGAGCGAGACGGCGCCGAACTCGGCTCAAGTCGAATGGGTAAATCAGGCCGACTATGACGAGTCGGTTAAACCGAAGAATCCAAACATTCGGTCGAATCGGTCGGTTGTGAAGCGGAAGCAGAAGCTGCGAAAAGTGACGCCAACGCGAAGAATGGTTAGAATTGGACTCTTCAACCGAACTGACGACTGAATTCTTTTCATTTCGAGTAGCGCTAGCAAGGGAACATTTTAGTTCTTGCTAATAGTAATATTTATTATTTCCATTGCCTTTTAATTTTTCAAATTTACATTATGTATATATAATTTTTAAAATTTATACATAATTAATTTTTATAATTTTTATCTTTCTTCAGTTAAATAAATTCCAATTTTCTTAAAATAAATTAAACATTAAATTTAAGTTTAGATATAATTTCAAACAAAAAATCATAACTTTATTAAATCTGTGCATTATATAATAGTATTTAAGAAATAAACAAAAAATAATAAACAGTAAATTGCTTAGTTTATAATAATCACTAATGTTTTAAAAATAATTGTAAAAATAAGTAAATTTTATTCAATTGTAAAATATTAAAAAGTGAAATATATTATAATTTAATCTATGATTAAAAATAAAAGTAATTAAATTTTGTAATAATTGAATAAAATAGAGCGGAAGTGGACTAAAGGGAAACTTTCTCGTCGAGAGAGTGGTGTGTATTGAGGAAAATGTAGTTTCCGTCCCGTATTTTATAGCTAAATAGAGGCCGTCTTTCGTCCATTTGCTGATTGCGATAACTGGCGATCGTTTGCTTCGATTCGAGCACTTCTTTGCGGACAACTCGCGGCAGGATATCGGCGACGCAGTCCTTCGGCGAGACATCGATCACAAACTCTCTTTCTCTGTCTATTTTCACCGAAAGCTTAATCCGCTTCTTAACCATTGAGAGAAACAGCGGTTTTGACAAATCGCTGATCCGATAGTCACAAAGCGATTGATTTTCGTCCAACTCTTGGTTTGCAAAGAACACAAACATATCGTCGGCTTTAATATCCGCCAACTCTTCAACCCTTTGCTTAATTAGTCGAATCGCTTCCTTCGGATTCGCGTCGACCACAAAAGTCTTCTCATTGAGTTTAATGAGTATTTTACCAAGACCATTGTCCGGCCCGTTCGACCACTTTGTTTGCCAACCGAACAGCCTTTTAAACTCATCTAATTGTCGCCAAATTAATTGGTTTTCGTTTTCAAGACTCTTCACTCTCGACTCAATCGACTGCAATTGTCTCAATTGAAAAGCACTCGAAGCCCCAGCCGTAACCACTACTCCCGACTCGTCCGCCTCATCCAACTCTTTTGACGCTCCGACCCGCGGATCTGTCTGTCTCTTGAATCTGAACCAACAGGTGCTGACGTGTTGCTCGAGTTTGTCGACTTTGACCACTGATTTGCACCCGTTTTGCACAAAATTGCAACAAATCTCGTATTTAGTAATAAAGTTCTGAAACAGTTTGGGCGCACATCTGATCTGCGAGTGATTTACTAATTGGCGGTCAATCGGACAAATCAAGTTCGTAGACAACCACTCGTTTAAGCATTTGTTGCAAAAGATATGATCGCATTGGCTGAGGAGGACAGGAGTTTCCAGAAGTTGGCGACAGATTCCACACTTTAGCTCTTCGTCGACCTCTTCTTGGATTCGGTTTAAGTCATAACCCATTGTTTTGTTAGATTAAGAAATCTTTTTTAGAAGATATTATTGATTACGTTATAATAAAGAAAAGCTACGGTTTAAATTTTTGAATTTTAATTAATAGCCTGCTCTTTATATTGTTTATTTATAGTTTATATAATTAAGTTTATAATAATGATTTTATAACGAGATACTTGTTCCATATTGAATTTATAGCTCAAATTATATAGAATTTTTAAACGAATTAATTAATTATGCTTAATAAAGACTATTAGTAATCAAAGTGAATAGAAGGGGAGAATTGTTCGAATCGGAGGACTAATATCGGTGTAAAGCTATGCCAGAGTTTATCGTTAAAGGCATTTGAGTCCTGATTATCGGCAATAAGAATCATCTACACCTTAAAATAGCTAGTTCGTTTATCTAATTTCAAATAAATAAAATATTTTAATTTCAATTTACTTCGAATAATTTTATTCACAATATTATAAACTACACTCATTCAACAAAACTTTTAATTAATTAATTTTTACATTAAAAGTCTAAACAAAATATCCGCATCTGGCGGTGGATTCCAATAGCGGTGGTCTAGAAGAACGGGTTTCTGAGCCCGAACTCGCACACCTCCCTGTAGGGCACCTTGAACCTCATGAGCCGCTGCAGGAGCGTCGTGTTGGCCGGGTCCCAGTACGGCAGTATTCCATAGTTGGGGATCTGTTGGCAAACAAGTTTACGTCATTATTGCTGCAAAGGCTGTGAAGGGAATGGCAGAACTGGAGAGCGGGTCAGTACCATATTCTCGTATACGCGGTCGCGGTGAATGCCGATCTCCTGGTCGATGCAGAGACTGGGCACGTCATAGATGGGCACTTCGATCAGGTTGTTGCACAGATACCCCTTATGGTTGGTGTAGGTGTTGCGGTTAATCTCCCAAAGGTCCATTTCCCACATATTCCAGTCCTCGAACTTCTCTAAGTGCGGGTCCCACTCATCCAAATTGAGTTTCTCGATATCGTCGGCCACGTCCTCAACGTCGCCGTATTCGGACCAGTCGTATATCAGCACTTCCGATGCGTTCGACGCTTCGGGTAAATACCGGTTCTTATATTGGGCTTCGATTTCTCCCAAATATTCTTTAGACAAGACTTTTGAGTTGACTTCGTGTGGCTTTCGATTCGATTAAACAAATATATTAATCAAATATTTATAAAACTTTTAATATATGAAACAAATTAATACAATATTTCTCTTTTTAATCCGTTTGAGACACTCGTCGACCGGAACGTCCAAATAGATGACCAAATGTGGTCTTTGCAGCTCATATATGCTGTTATGGCGCACACGGAAGTAATGGTCGCGTGCTTTCCATCATAAATTAACATATTCCCATATTAACATGGTTATTTTAATCATAAAAGTAATGAGCAAAGAAAGGACGGACAGACGGGTATACATACCGTCGTCCTTAAAGTAGCCGCACTTATGCATGGCTTCGGTGAAGACAAAGTCACTGTAAGGACTCCTCTCGAGGATGACTCCCTGGCCGGTGTTGTAGAGGTGGGCCAAGGCGTCGACCCACTGTTCGTAGCGCTGGTGGTAGAAGATCATCTTCATCCACTGCACGCCCGCGTGGGTCGGCTGCTCGTAGAACATCTTCTCGTCGACCGCCTGAACCAACGGATCGATGTATTTGTTGAGCGTTCGGTAATCGAAGTTATTGTGGTTTATGTACAGCTCATTCAGGTCGGTCTCCGGGAAGTACTTGAGGTCGAAGTGTTTGGCCAGACCTTTGGCCAACTCCTCCTTCGCCGAACACTTATTGCCGTCGACGACAAGCACTTTGCTATTCATGTCGAAGCGGGCGGGCGTGTTGTCGAGGCCCAGTATGTAATGCCAGTAAATGAAATGCTTTTTCGTTTTGTAAGGCCACGGCTTCGGCTTATTCGCGTCAATCGCCGGGTCTTTGCGGTCGACGCCAATCATTGTCGCCGATTGGCTCCGCAGTAAAGGACATACTCTGAGGAATGTCTGCAAAGACGGCGAACCGTTTCGCGCATTCACTCCATTCGCCAATTTTGTGGTACATATCCTGAAGAAAGACATTTGAGTCGAAATAGTGTCGGCTTTACAACCGATTTAGCGATCGATTTGATTGCGATTTCAAAACCAAATTAATGTCGAAATCGAGTCTATATTTGCAAACAAACGATCCGTTTGTTTACCAAATGTTAGTTTTGATGTACTTTATGTAGCGAACAGTGTTGTAGTCTCAGCGCTATATTTACAATATTCGCGTCTACTGTGTGTTCATAGCGTATTAATACAATGAACATGGTCAAATTATGATGAATAATTGTACATTGTACATTTAGTTCACTGTCATTCCTACTGCAGAGCAGTGGCGAAGTATTGCCGCAATCGAGCGCTCAATCCATTCAACGCTCACTTCGACGGCCTTTCACTCGATTCGCTTCGACTCCACTTCGACCCACACTTTGAATCCGACTTAGATTTGCATTCATTTCACTAATTGTTTGAATGCATCGAATGGTTAGAAAAGCTATTCTTCGAAGTCTTCGTTCGCCGTAATCGCCAAACACTCGAAAAGCGATAAAATGATCGATAATTACAATCAATTCGAACCGAACGGCGATTGCATTGATTCGGATGAAGATATTTACGTGAATTTGATTAGAAATTTAATCAATTCTTCCGTTAATTTTAACCCCAAATCGATTAACTACTCATTTCCTCGACTCGTGGATCCGATCGGTCGGCCACTCGTTCTTCAGCCGTCACTCTTCCCGATGGTTTGGCCGACCGTTTACTTTGCTTTAGAGGAAGAGTCGAGTAATTGATTGTTTGTCTAAACTATTGGTTTGTCTTCTAATTGCAACTATTGTTTAGTGTCTTCAGTGCCAAAGGAACTAAAGCGTTACCTCAGATGGAAATTGTCTTCAATTACCGCCAATACAATGAAAACAGTTGTCATGAAATCGGGATTCCATTTGTTGAGAGGTTTGACTCAATCTAAGCCCTAATTGCGATTCGACTTCAAGTCTTGTATTGTATTCGTCAGACAAGAAGTCGAAGAAGACGTCCCGGAATTGGAGCGCCATTTGGTGTAAACACATGAAGAGCAACGAATTCAAGACAATCCGCGTTCATCAGAAAGTCAAGTAATGATGAGATGCCGTTCGGCAGTCATTCGGCACTCATTTGTCGAATTGACGCAAAGGTGACACCGAATGAGGCGCTGACTCCGCTCTGCCTTTCCTTTCAGTCACTTTCCGGGAAGTTTCCATTTCGGGCGTAAAGACAAGTTGTGGCAAAACCTGCGCGCAGTCGACGTCCGTCACGGCGGCGCCGGACTCTTCGCCCACTTTCATCCGCAAACGTTTGTTTTGCCCCAAGACTTGAAACTCCTGAAGAAGTATTGGCTGAACGCGACCGAAGAGCTCGTCTTCATTCTGAAGCCGCCGGCCTCTGCCAGAGGTCAGGGCATCTCTATTATCACGAAATACAGCGAAATCCCGAAAAACTCGAGAACCAAATGCAAACACAACGTTAAGCCGAATCTCGTCGTTCAGAAGTATATCACAAATCCGTGTCTTCTCTACAATCAAACGAAGTTTGATCTAAGAGTTTACGCATTAATCACTTCAATAGATCCGCTCAGACTCTATGTCTACGACGACGGGCTTTGTGTGAGTATTACCCGATCCTATTCCCAGCCAATGTCTCCATGAATATAGATTACTGTATTGTTAGAAATTAAATTATAAATTACTATTAATTAATTTGATCATGGTTAAATATTTGGATTGATTCTGAACAGCGGTTCGCTTCCCATAAGTACTCGAATGACATCCAAAGTATTGGCAATCAGTTCATGCATTTGACGAACTATAGTGTGAATAAGAATAATATGAATTACGTTCTCAACAACGACATCAACGGCCAGACCGGCAACAAGTGGTCGCTAAAGACGTTGTGGCGCTATCTCAACAACTCGTGCAAAGACGTTAACGTCGACTCCATCTGCACATCCATCGAAGACATGATAATTAAGACAATAATCAGTTGCGAACCATATGTCGTGAAACTACTGAAGCAGAACGTGAAGAACCGGTACTCGTGCTTCGAACTGCTCGGCTTCGACATAATGCTCGACAGCCACTACAAGCCATGGCTACTCGAAGTCAACATCTCTCCGAGTCTGCGCTCCGATTCCCCGCTCGACAGTGCCGTCAAAAGTCAATTAATTAAAGATATGTTTAATACAATCGGTCATCAAATTCCTCCAAATTTTAAAAAGTTTGAGAAATATTCGGAATTTATTTGTTTTAATCGCCACTACTATTCCGCAACACTTTCTGATTCGGAAAAAATTAAAGTATATTTCGATTTATTTGTTCTATTGATTAATCTGTTTATTGAAAGTTCTGTTCGTTCGACAGCACAGGAAATATGAGCGAAATTTTGCCGATAATCCGATGTCAGGAATGCGTGATATTCTCAATGATTTGACTGACGAAGACGTTCGACAATTGATTGAATCAGAAGACGAACTCTCGAGGTATTCCGGTTTTAGTCGCCTTTAGACTCCGAGTAATTAATTTTGATTTCTTTCCAAAGGTCTGGAAGTTTTAAACGAGTGTTTCCTTCGATTAAAAGTCGCGATTATCTCAAATATTTTGATCATCTCTTGTATTCAAACATTTTACTCAATGAATGGGAACAACAGTATAGTGAGAACCGAGAGAGAGGTTTGCTTTGAATTGTTTTGGTTTTTGTTTGTCTAATCATTGATTGATTTATTGCTAATATTCTAGGAATAGAACGAATTCGAAGTTTGCTTTCGACAAAACAACACCTATTTTACGACAATTCACAACTCGTTAGTCTTTTGTCATGAACAATTAAAAGTAATTTTGTTTAAATAATTTTCATTTTATTAACAGATAAACACATTTCTACGCACTTACGAAATGAGTGAAAATATTGGCGAAAATGTGGTAATAGATAAATAAATACGAATTTTAATTAGAATTAATAAATTGATTTTTAAATAAAAAATTAAGCTTTGTAAGATTATTTCGATTTTGATAGTTATGATTTGATATAATTGACAAGAAGGCAATTCTTTCTTTGATTCACAACGTATCTAATTAAAGCTTCAAATATTAAAAGATATTAAGTTTTAACTTCATATATTAAATTTTTCATTCCTGAGTAAACATGTCAGAATTTTTTTTTCATATAAAATTTGAGCAAAAAATTTCACTTAAGCACGCGATTTAATATATTAACTTATAAGTTATACCGGTAAGTTGTTTAGATTATTTTACTAGCTTTAGCTAAATTAAAATAAATATGCGTTCTAACTTTATTGTTAGCTTGCAGTTAATTGAAATCAATCAATCAGTTAACAATTAACAATTTACAATCAGTTTAAGAGCATTTAAGTCCGAATCAGAGAGTTATGGACCAAAACATACAAATCAGTCGTTTTGATGAACGCATTGATGAAAAAGATGTAATTAATTGTATTAAAGAGTTACCTAAAGAGCGGACAGTATTTGCGTCGAGACTTCTGGCGATTAATCAAAACTCTTTGGGTATTAAACGTTCGGATCCGCCGTTTAATGTTAACAAAAAAGTTACCGAAAAATATATAAAAGTATTATTGAATTTGTCGGACAAAGAGAGCGACAGTTTATTAGCCGATGGTCTCAAACAAATGACTGCAAAAGTTCTTCACGTATTTGTGGGATCCGCTAAAGACTTGAGAGACAACAAGAATGGCAACGAATGCAACCCTTACTTCAAATTATATTTAAAGAACTTTTGCAAAAACAATCGATTGCTACCGATATCTAAGCCGTTTGTGTCACCGGCACAGAGCGGGACAACAAACCCGAAGTGGAGATTAAAACTCGATCTCCCGGTTCCCGATTCGGACAAAGCCGACGACCCGTTTGAGAAGATTTCCAAACAAGAGCTCTGTATTGAGATTTGGAATCACAATCAGAGGATTTCGAAGTTTCGAAAACTATTTAATCGAATATTTCGATTGCAATCTAATGAATATTTGGGATCCGTTTACCACCGAATCGGGAAAAGGCGTTCAAACAAAAACTTTTTCGTTTATAACATTCCGTCGACGCCTCGAAAGTTGAATTTAACGCTTTCTAATGACCTGATCGGCCAAATCGAGTTCAAGATATTTTGGGGCCGTTTGGCAGTCGACGGCCAACACAACCTGTTCTTCAAACACCATATAATGCTCTACACGTTGTGCTTCGAATGGCATTTAAATGACATTCAGCCGAATCGGGATCACCTTTCGGACAGTTCGGCCGATAGAGAAGGTCTCTCTTATCTCAACTTTTTCTATATGCCGGCCCTCTCTCTCATCAACCAACACAAGATTCAAAGCAATTTAACCGCTTTTGAGGACTCATTCATTCGGAGAACGGTTTTGGCGAAACTTATTATCAAATATTCACAACAAACCGAATCTAAGAATACATTTTCGTTAATATTAGCGAAGATTTTAGCGAATGAAGAGATCAAACTGTCGGCACATAAGGCATGGCTTTCGCAAAGTTCTGTCGAAAAACTCTATAGAATTGAAGAGATTTTTGTTCAACAATTGAAAGACTATTCGGAAAATAAAGTCTATTTATTGACTAAAGAAGATTTTGAAACTTCACAATCGGTTCACGAATTGCTGAATATTTTGAAGATATTAAGAAAATATCACAGAATTTATAGAAAATTACAACTCAAGGCAGCGATTAATACTAAAATCGAACTGCAATTAATCGATTGGATTAATACTAATCTTTCGAAATCTGAGACATGGCCTCAAATAATCACATTTTTATCCAATTTATCCGAAGTTTTGAGCAAATATTGGTATCGAATGGAAAGAATCGTTAATTCGAAAGTAATTGAAAGTATTGTAAATGACTTGAAATCGAAAGCAAAACAATCAGTGGAGGAGTGGAAGGCCAGCAAAGATCGACGGCTTTCCGAAAGTATTCTCAATTACATCTTTTTCATCACTCAATTGAAGGAATTGTTTCCGATTAAGAAAATTGTCAACAAATCAAATGAATCGAAAACTAGTAAAGCGTTGGATAAACATGAAGATAACCCGAAGACAGCGATCGAAACGAAATTAAAATTTTCACAATTTTTAAAGACAGACAACAAAGAAATCGACGAATTTTGGGACCATTTCGACGAACAGTTATACAGCTATTGGATTAGCGAAAGATTAAAAGAATGCGAGAATTTAGCCAACATTTTGATTGAGAAGTACTTAAATCAAAGCACAGAACAAAATAGCAATGAATTATCGGAACAAATCGCTACCAAAATGTTCTTCAATGCTGTCTCGCAATTGATTTTCTTTCCATTGGCTCTGAAGTGTTGCTGGAATTACAACAGATTTCGAATAGTTTTGCAAAACTTATGTAATCTATGCTATAGACTGTGCGCTGCACTCAGACATCATTTTCCGGTCCGTCCGACCGATGGCAGCGAATCGGAAAGTGAAGAAACAGAAGAACTAATGCTCTCATCGCTAGTCGTCAATGTCTGCCATACTATGCAATCAATTCACTTAAAGACTGATTTATTAGAATTGATAACTGATTTGAAATCGTCTCTCATTCGCACACTTCTCGCCAAAGAAGTCACAAAGGATTCGGTTGACAAGGAATCGGAGTTTGAGAGCGCGGCTCACGTTCTCCTGTGCTGTCAGTATATTATCAAAATAGCTCAAGAGATTGAGGCCTTAGAGAGAGAATTGACAGATGAATTAAGCAACAAAATTGTTGAACATATCTATAGAGATGTAAACGAATTGATAAATTCGTTTCCAAACAGAATCGATGAAAAGTATAGCGTAATTGAGGACAGAATTAATAAAAAGTTTGAAACAATTTTCGCAAACTTTCACTCAAAGCAAGCAATTTATGATATGATTCTGATTGTGAAAACCAGAGTCGAAAAAGTATTTACTAATCAATTGGAATATCTGTTCGATCTGTTCATTGAAATCAAAAACGACAAAAAAATTGAAACAAAAAACAGAGTGAATGTCAAAAAACTATTCACACAATTAGCACAAATATATCACCAATTTTACGGACAAATGGCGAAAATGAGTTCGCAATTGACAGCTGAAGGTCGGCTCGAAATCGGATCCAATTATACGTTATCCGAGAAATTCACTCAAATGACGAAAGTATTGACAGAAAAATAGCTCAAATAATGTGTTAAAAACTTTTTCTTTTTAATTATTAAATAAAATGAATTGCAATATTAAATACTATCTAAAATTATCGATAAAATTGGAAATCTATGGCTCGTTCTTAAAACACAATTTTTAACTTTTTTTTCTTTTTATATAATCATAACTTAAAGTTGAGCTACAATTTTAAATAACTCTAAGAAACAGCAAATTTACAGTAAATTAAAAACAATAAATAAAAACTATTGTATAAATCACTTAATAATGAAAATAATTTCGGCAATAGTTAAGTGCGTTTTCATAGTTAATATCAAATATTAATACAAATCAATCCAAATATCATATCAAACCTGAAAAACCACTGAATGAGTTCATTAATGAAAAGTTTTCTCTTTTTTGCTTTTGTTTGTCTGAAAAATATGTATTCGATTCGAAGCTCTCTATTAGTTTGAATGCATTAATTGGCACTTATTTTGGTTAATCGCGAAATGTTTTTCTCCGAATATGTGTTCAATCGATCCGTTGTTCTCAAGTCTTCGAAACAAATAACCGGATAATTCAGATTCAGATTCTATACAAACACTTGAGACACAGATTTTGAATTGAATTAAATAAAACACGAGTTATGTGACGCACAGAACAGGCGGTTCTTCGAGATGTCATTTCGGGTTTGGAGACTGAATCACAATATTCCGATTCGACTTCAGTTTATCCATTCGTTTCTGCAGATGAGCGTTCGATATCTCCAATTCCTCTATTCGGGCCAACGCTTCGCGAAGCTGTAGTGGCGGTGAGGGCAAGCAGTTAGGCGTCACTACAATCACTAGTATTTCTCAATCAAAAGTCATACCTCGCGCTGCGTTTTGCGTTTGTCGGTCTTCAGCTCGTCCTCCAACTTCTCGGCCTCTTCGGCCGCCGTCCTATACCTCGACACTTGTGTCTCAAGTCGGGTAACGTTTCCGTTCAAAACACTGATATCTTGTTCAGACATTTTTAGTTTAAACTTGTAATCACTGACCAGTTTATTCACCTCTCCTGCAGTCGACACAAAATCAGATCAAATGTTAAGATCAAAATCAAAATTCGAAATAAAGTCATACTTTGAATGTCTAGTTTAGTGTCCGAATTGTTCGATTGATCCGAACCCTGAATTAGAGCTAATTCTTCGAATTTTTGTCTCTCGTCTTCGAGTTCTGATTTCAATCCATTGATTTCATTCATTAAAAACTTCTTTTCCGAAAATAAAGTTTTGATTTTGGCCTCTAATGACGTGCCGTCGACACTCGCCAGCAGTTGTGCCGCTTCTTGTGATATAAGCGACGCATTGGTAGGCGTTCTAAATACGGCTCCGTTTCCACTCATTTCCGACTCAGAGCCGGTTTCGTCACCGATTGAGTCGTTTATATCGCCGTTCATTCCATTCACGCCATTCGTCAGATTGCGTTCGGAGTCCACCACTCGGTTCGACGCGTCCGACTCGATCAGCACCAGACCCGCCTCCTGATTGGCCAATAGTTTCGGGTAATTATCAAATTATTAAACAATGCAATCAATCGCTTATTCAAACCTCTATTAGATATTCGCGTTGTTTCACACATTCTCTATAATAATCGCAATCTTTTTGTAATTTCTTGAAATCTCTATTCAACAAATCGAAAGCCTGTAATCAAATCAAATTTACAATCAATTCACGGACTAATTAAGCATGATCATATCGACATTACTATTATTTATTACTTTAAATATCAAATAATGCACTAAACACTGTATAAAACTTTCGGCATTTTAGTGTAATTAGTGAAAGTTAACACAGATTTGAATTAAATTGATTTAATTAAACCAATTATGGTATCAATTAATTGAGTAATAATTGCAGTTAATTTCAAATTCAAAGTTGGCGTCAATTCGTAAATCTATTGCAAACTATTAATTGCAAAATAAGTATTGAATTAAAACAAATCGGAAATTAAATGAGAATTTGTTTGAGGAGTGAGTGAAAGGCCGATAACCTCTGGTCTAAACTTAGAGCGAAAATCGCTGATCGAAGGAAACCCTATTCTATGCTATTCTTAACCACAGATGAGATCATTGTCTGCAAACCATAACTCAAAGGGGCTTCGGGTAAACGAGTCTACAGTCAGGGCTTGTCTTCCGATAAATCGAAGATCAAATCAAAACAATTGTAGACTTTCTGAGCGGATAAACACATTAACCGAAAAGTAGTTTAAAAGTGAGTTATGGCCGAGTGGTGGGGTGGGGGTCGGGTGGAGGGGTGGTGGTGGTGGGACAGACCCTGGACTTGTCGCGGTGGTCCTTCTGGAGTCGGAGGAAGTTCTCTTCGCACTCGTCGATCTGGTCTTTGTAGAGCTCGACCTGGTATGCGATGGACTGCTTCTCGCGATCCAAGAGCTGGTGGTTTGTCATCGCTTTTCCCAATTTGTCCTCCAATTGGTGCTAACATTACAAGCAATCGGGCGGTCAGTCAGTGCCGGCAATGCATTCAAAGCCATACAAACCCGAAGCTCTCGGGACTCGATAAGAGGGACATCGAGATTGTCAATCTCCATTTGTGCTCTATGTCGCCATAGCAACGCCGACTCGCCTTCACTCTTAAGTACTCGTTATAATAGCGCTGTTATAGTGCAGTAATAAGCGTTGAATTTACGGCCAGTCTATAGCGTTTGCATAGCAATTGTGTCAACACATGACAACCGTTTCTCCAAATAGAGATTGTTTTGCAAATGTGTAATAATGGCGTAATTGAGGATATTTTGATTCGTACAGTAAGTACGTCTCTTTTATTTTACTTATTTCGTATTACAAAAATCGTTTCTAGGTAATTATTCTAAAACTTTCGTAGACATTAGCTTTTTTTACAATTTATTTATAGGTTTTAATAAATTTTATCATTTCATAATTTGTGATAATCAATATTAACTAGTACAGATTTAGAGCATCTAGCAAATTTTAAAATAAAATACCTAATATTAATAGCTACTGTATATCAATTAGCTTTTGATGAATAATATAAACTTATACTGTACTGTAAAAGTTTAAGCGCGAGATTGGCAAGAATAATTATGATTGGAATGTTGTGACGAAAAGTTTTCAAAACTGATTGAATTTCTACCGAATTGGAGAGAAATGGAAGTCTTGGCGATTGAGTTCATAGCGATTGGAATAATGTGGACATTGTTTGCGATTTATGCCATTTCTCAATGTCTGCGCAATTTCCTAATATATGCGGAAAAAGCAAAAGTGGTTTACGGGAAGGGATGCGAACCGTCCGACCGCTCGTCCATTCAATTCAAATATCTATTGACTCTATTGTTGGCAAATCCGACGCAAAGATATGATCTGAAGAAGACTACGATATTCGTCGAAATCATGACCTGTGAGTCGACGCGAATGATATCGTTTAGTGTCGACGGAACCGAAGTTATAGCGAGAGAAAGAGTGCATCTGTTGCTGATCCGGAAGAGTATCTTACGCCCAATCACTGGGATTCGAGCGATTCATGACTGCAATGAAGAATTTGCTCGAATTGAGTTGAAAGCTATTAAAGTACACGATCTTAGGTTCGGATATCTTCTCTACTATGGAGTCGAGAAGAGGATCCGTTTCGAGCCGATGGACAAAGCGCTAGTGCACCCGACGGTCGAGCCGTCGGTTTCGCTGCTTTCGAAGCAGACATTTGTCCCGAATTTCGTTCAGTCGAGAACTGATTGCTTTGCAGTCAAAAAGATCGCAAAGTCTCACCTCTTTTGCCATACTTTCGATGAATTGGAATAATTGTTATAATATTTAACTAATATTTCTTTCAATTGAATTACATCTGCAGTTCGCCTCAACTCCAGACCAACGGAGTAGTACTCTTAGCAGAGCTCACATGGATTGAAGACCTGGTGTTCGTGTCTTATCTTACGGTTTGGCTCTTCTTCTTCAACGTCGTGTTCACCAAACTCTTGACACTCATTGGCATCACTTCCTCAACCGTTCGGATCGTTGTATCGGTTCTGCTGTCGAGTGGTCTCTCATTTCAAGTGACGAACATTTCGGCGCTTTTCTACCGACAGATAATCCGAACTAATTATAACAGATATTGTTCGCCACAACTGAAAGAGTCGGACAAAGACTCTCTTCTCTGGACGCTATACAAGAACCTGAGTCTGACTTTTCTCATCTGTTTTTCGATTTTGGTTTCGATTTTCATTCCATTTTTCATCAAAATAAGCACTTCCGGCGAAAATGTCGATACTTTGAGTCAAATGCTTGAGATTTCGATCTTCGAAAACAGGACTTTCAACGAAATCCTATTTCTTGTCTTGTATTTCATGTCGAGTGTCATCACAACAACCACTCTTTGGTTCGCAATCTCTGGTCTCATTCGATATGTTTATTACAAAACCATATTTCGGCCCAAATTCGTCGATTTTGAGACACTTATTGGACACTCAGAGGACAATACTCGCAAAGACTCGATTCCATTGACCGCTAATCCATTGAAAGCATTAACAGAAACTCAACCAAAAAGTAAGTCTTATTTTGCACTCAATTTGTTAATTGAGTTAATGTTTGACTTTCTTTTCACTCTTAAGTCACTTCAACAGCGAAACCGAATATTGAATCGAAAAAAGAGACAACAAATCCGAACCACTATATGCTGGGAACAGAACGGGTGGAGAAGGAACTGGTGGCCGACGCACACGACAAGCGTCTGCAGACCAACAGTATTGTCACTAAACCGACTAAATCGCAGGCATTTGTTAATCCGGAGAAGTTTAGGGTCGGCAGCAAACCTAAAGACATTAAAGTTAAGACATTAGGTCTTAAAGTTTAATATATTTTCCGCATTTTCATTTAAATACTGTGTTTGTTGTAAATAGAATAGACTGTACTTTTATTCATGTTTATTATTGGAGTTAAATAAATATTCATTTTATCTTTCATGCTTAAAAAGTAAGTCAATCGTGCTATTTAATATTCGCGCTTGTTATAACTTACTTTATTGTAAACATGAGTATTGTTAAGATTAAACTTGTAGTAATGTAAAATTGAGTTTAAAAATTAATAGGTATAAACTGTAGT
>JAQIXC010000249.1:0-36053 GCA_034697605.1 Metabelba pulverosa | reverse complement strand
CGCACTCTCGCCACACGTCTACCCTGCTCTTTTCAAGCACTGACTGTTTTTATTTATTTATGCAATCATTCAGTTTTAAAAATCTTTTTTTGTTTCGATTCAAGTTTTTAGTAATACATCTAAAGTTATAATAGAAAAGCCATCACTCGATGAATGGGTAGAGAATTGAAGCCAAAACACAAATATATGCAAACAATTGCTTATTTAACTCAAACAACAAACTCATTATCGAATTGATTGTTCATTTCAATCGCAACTCTCGCTCTCAACAACTCAACAAGCTTATTTCTAGCATTTTTTGTATGTTGGATAATATCCTGTCCTTATAATACAAAATCGCAATTTGTGTCACTCTTTCAGCAATCAATTAAAAAAAGTTTTGAAAACACAAAATAGGGACAGATGTGAGAGTCTGTCCATTAGAGATGGTATCGTTAAACGGGTTGAAAGGATTAAAAGCTAAAAAGCGGGCCGAGCGTGTCGCATGCTCATTTTTAAACTAATTTATCTCGAATAAATATAGCAACCTTTTAGTAAAAACCTTTTTAACATATTCACAACTTTTTTTAATTTATATTTTATTTACAATTAAATTACTCAATGCGTTGGGAGAGAGAGAGAGAGAGAGAGAGAGAGAGAGAGAGAGAGAGAGAGAGAGAGAGAGAGAGAGAGAGAGAGGCGTTGAAGAATTTTTTGGTTAAAATTAATCGATTTTTTAAGAGAAGAGTAAAGAAAAAGTAAAATAAATATTTTCGTTTCGTTCTCTCGTCTCTCGCGTTGTGTATAGTTTTCGAGTTTTCTTTAACCGCATTATTAGTCAGCAATGGTTCGCATGTTTTGCACGGCTTTTGAGAGCACTTTATTGCCACTTCGAGACGCAGCACATCCTGATCGTGGACTCAGCACAGCCGCCGAAATTAATTGGATTGACGACCTTGGTACTTAGTGGTAGTGGCAGAGCAGTGCTAGTTGTAGCATGCTTGTTTAAATTGCTTGCGCCTCGATTGCTGACCCCACTAATTTTTTATACATTGTATTAAGTACTGCACATTAGGCTTTATGTCTAAAATATTAATACACAGTATATTCTACTGTTTTAAAATCACTATAATGTAGTAAAATGTAGCAAGCCTAAATATGTTAGCGTAAAATGTGGCTTGTTTACTTATTTCGTGTGCTGTCAACAAACTGTTTCCACTATTTCTTTCGATTATCCGATTTTTTTTGAGAATTTATTTTATATTTAATATTTAATTTGAATTTATTTATCAAAAAGTGATTAAATTATGCGAACAGTGAGTAGTCGTCAGCCCGTCGTCGACACCAACTGATGGACTGGTTGAAGAGAACTGATGAAGTGATTAGACGTTTTGCGTTGAAAATCGCTTCCAATCTCTTTCGCCGCAAACAATACGCGTTTTATACGACATAAGGAAGTAATGATGCGATTAGTTTGCAATCGATACCCAACTCTCCGATACGGACTATATCTGATGCGAGATATGAGATAAAACTGATCGAAAAAAACATGAGTTAATTGAAAATGATTTGATCGTAAAATACGAGACGAACTGCTCGTTTGAGATGATGTCGAACAAGACGTCGACTGCGAATCGCGAAATGTTTTGCTCCGAAATAAAAAGTTTATTGCATTCACTCGATCGCAGAAATATAAACATTTTTTTTCCTTTTTAATACCTGTAATGTTAGTCCGAATGCCTTATCTCTCGGTTTTATACCGATATCTCGTCTCTAATCTGTTATCCACTAAAACGTTGGGCTCTTTTCGAGAAAAAATCGCTTCAAAAATATATTTTATATACAGTATAAAACTGATAACGAAATGATGAGATTCTTGTTTTGCTTACTAATTATTTTATTTACTGCCACTCGAGTTATGAAAATGAGCTTAAATTGTAAAATAAAAAATAGCAAAAAATTTTGTTATCATTTTAGAAATTAGTGAATTGAGTTCAATATTAAATACTGTTTTTATTTGAATTATTTTTTTCTTGCTTTTCATTAAATTAATTTAGCAAAGCTCTTTTTCCAAGTTAACGAAAATTTAGTTCAGCGCAAATTTCTCAGTTTGTTCTAAGCTATTTTTTAATTTTGTCCTTATCAATATATAAAAAAGTTTTATGCGATTGATATACTGCGCGAAATAGGAATTTATTTATTGCAAATAGTTTTTTGAGCTAAAGCACCCATTTTTTCGCGTTTTTCCGAAAAATTTTCTTTATTTTTATTGCCGTTTCGGGAAAAAAGCTATTTTTGAAATCTCATTGAAACGACAAATATATTTATTTAGTTTTCGTTTTTTTGAAGATATTTTTATTAGTGTTTTTAGAATTTTAATGATTGTAATACAAAAATATAAATTAAAAATTAAATTACTATTTACTAAAAAAAAAAGTATATATCAGATAAAACAGATCATAAATACATAGTTTGTTTGATGTTATTAATCATATAAATAGAATCAAAAATAATTACAATATTTTGTGAATAAGTTATATGTGATGTTTGGAATGGACGTCGAGAGCGATGCTAGCGATACGGATCGCAGCAATTAGTGGCACTAAAGACGTGGTGTATATCACAGTTTGATATGCATTCGGATCTCAACAGTGGCTTAAAGAGCGAAAACAAATCGCAGATCACATCTGATCTGCGCATCGGATCGGAGCACCGAATCTCGAATCTCTCGCCGATCAGTGCTGATCATCAGAACCCATGCGTTCAGATCCTGCAGATCCTGCTGAGAGTGCGATCGCCAACCCAGAGAGCCCAGTCAGCCCAGAGAGCCGTCCGCTTTGTCTAAGACTTGGCTAATATTTTTGTTTCGCACATAAATCGAAAGGCGCGGCATATCTTAGGCTCGATATCAGGTCTCTCTCTCTCTCTCTCTCTCTCTCTCTCTCTCTCTCTCTCTCTCTCTCTCTCTCACAACCCCTCTCTCCGCTGGTTATCACAGTTACCGAAACGCATCGCAACAGCTCTACAGCTATTCACGAATCGCTAACTTATTATTAAATACGAGTCGACAGTCGATGTGCAGCAGAACTGATGACCGGAATTAAGGAGCAGTTGATTAACTGAACGCTTATTAATCGCAAAAATTATGTATTTTAGTCCCAAAAATAGGCCCGAATTTCGCGTTTGTGATCCGCTTTTTTACACCGAAACAACTTCTAAACGAATTGTTTAACTTCGGAAATGGTGTTAATAAGCCTCAGTTCTAACACTGTTCCACCGCTCTCTCGCTCTCTGCCGGCCCCCTATCGCTCCTCTCGGCCCCTCATTGCTAACTAACTATTCTTTTTTAAATATGAAATATAACATAACGAGTATGAGATTGGGTGGAGATTAAGATTATACGAGTTTTTTCGGCTACACTACACTGTATATTGTTTGTAAAATTAAACTATATACAAATGATCAACAAAATGATTCATTAAGTGATTAATTTATATCAAAATTTATGCGCTCTTTCTCTTTAAAAAAAACTAAACCGTAAAATTAAGTTCAAACGCTAATGGATTAATAACTTAGAATGTATATTTTTGCTTTTTGCGCGAATACGGCAACAAATTTATGCGTTTCTAACGCGTTGTCTAACGCCATAACGTGAGCCGAGACTACTCGAGCGCCGGAGCCGAACATATTCGTGAAAAATGAGTCGTAATTCCTCTCTTCTCTCCGTTTGTGAGATAACAAGAAAATTAAGCAAAAAATTCGTTTCGTTGTACTTCTTGTGCGAAGTTTTAGTTAAGTTGTGATATTAGAGATTCGCTTTTCTTTCTCCTTGTTCTATGCACTTTATGCTTGCCACTTTTTAAATTATACACTTTGTTCTATACAGTCGCCCAATTAATTTACTAACGTCGTTATTTAAGCATGCTTACTTACTATAATGAACAGATTAGACGAACAGATCTTTCGGGATACAACGAAAAAAATGTTCTAAATAATTTTTTTTAACAAAAACTACACAGATTATACTTTGCGTTATCTTTGTATTAACTTTAAACCAATTCAATTATATTATTTATTGTGTTTTTTAGAAAATTATACAAATTAATCAAACAGAAGCTTGTATATTGATTGCTGCAAATGATATATTTAGTGATTAATTTGTGCAGCAAAAAAGTAATACAAAGTTAGTTTTTAAGCAAAACCAAAATTACGCTTCTATTCAGTTATTGCGATATTAAGCTATAAATTAGTTGAAAAACTCTAATGAATTAATGCGAATATGAGATGCGACGTATACTTGGATTAACTTTACTTATTTTTCTACACTGTACATTTTTTGCTTATTCTTAGCCCGAAAATTTATTCGCATTCCCATGCAGATATGTAAGCAAGATATTTTCTTGCTCTTAGCAGAAAACATCAAACAAAACGAAAAATTCATTTTTAATTTTGCTTTTGATTCAAATACTAATTTATGAGATATAATGCAATCTTTTCTTTTCTACACAAGTTATAGAGATATAGCGATAGGTTGACACACCGTCGGAAATACATTGCTGATTTCTTGGCAAATTATTACCCGCCTCTAATTAACAATTGGGCCAACACTTGAACGCAACAAAGAAAAAATCTGTCGGTTTAACAAGTTTTTTGTATTGCATATCTGCATCGGAACCGAAACCGCGTTTTATGTGAACCGAAATTCATCCGCAAATCGCGAATCTCTTCGCTATCTCTTCTCCACACAAACCGAACGCCTGTTTGAAGCGAACCGTTCGCTCGCCGTTCACACACTTCGCGCAATTGATTCGATAGTTTTGAATCTAATTTATAATATTTTTACTTCAAATAAATGCACGAATTCATCAAATAATTAATCGGTGTATAAGAGCGCCGTCGAGACAGAGAATGGAGAATATTTTTGCAATTTATTTAGTCTTGTTTAAATTAGTCGATTTGGTCGCACCGACAAATGCCTCGGTCTCTCTCTCTCTCTCTCTCTCTCTCTCTCTCTCTCTCTCTCTCTCTCTCTCTCTCTCTCTCTCTCTCGCACTAAAAACGAGCAGTGTAAAAGCGATATTTTATGTTCATAACAATGTGCAGTTTGATTGGCAAAACGAGGCGCTGAGTGTTTGAGTGTTTGGCTGTATTCTGGCGGCGCTGTAGCGGCGGTTCCCACTGTTTGTTCAGTTAATTTCCCCAAAATCTCGAGTCTATTAGTTTTTTCGGCCATTTATTCCATCATTTTTTCTGATGCACTCGTGATCGGCCCGAAGGCATATCGCAACGACTCGGCCGTTCAGTGTATACAACACACATATACGGCATATATATACAGCGTATGTATTGATATATACGGCACAACCAACTCCTCCTCCAACTCCCGCACAATAGAAGCTTAAAAGAGAAACAAATTACAGCCTCTGATCAGATAAGTTACAAACGCAGTGTTAAATGGCTTAACGCCCTCTCATACATACTGTACATCCCGTACCCGCACTCGCATACCAGTTCGGACCGTAGGCCTGTGCGCTGTGCCCGAGCGGCGATGAGGCAACGAGGCTATGAGGCTATGGAGGGTTCGCTTAGAGATAGAGTAGACTTCGCTCATAGAGGAGAACATCTTGGTTCGCAGACCAAACCGTAGCGCACATATACTCTATCAATCATAATCCTCTTTCATCGACTTGTTCTGCACTGATGTTTGTTTGCGAATTATAATAACAAGAACTATAAGCGAGAGAACCGAAGCGAACGCTCTCTTCGCTCCTCATTCGCGATTCATTGCCTCCCGATCTGTGCCTTACTTTCGGCGCTAATAGCAGTGCACTCGCGCTCAGAGAATATCGTCTTTAATATATGATATGATTTATAAAACTTTTGTGTTTTGTTTTGTTTGCGTTGTTGGTATGTGTGTTGCACTGGATTAGCATTTTTATTAATTTTTTTCGGCATTGTATTCGGCGTTCGCTTTAACGCAAACCCAACGCTACGGATGTACTGAATATATGTACTTAAGTCGAGAGAAGAAAAACAATTTATTAGTTAACCTAACGCTCGAACTCAGCCCTTGATATCAATTGCCGAAACATTTATTTTTCATCATTACCTCTCTCTTTAGGATGAGTTATAAATTTATTTAAATGTAATAAATATTTTTATTTTCCTCATTATTTAACAATAAAAAAGTTGTTAATAAATAGAAAACTGTTTTATATATTTCAGCTATTATTCGGATATTCGGCTAATAATTGCTTTTTTCGCTCATCTGTCGACTGAAAAGAAAAACTAATTATAATTATATTTAATTCTCGCTTTGATTGATTGACAGACAAAATTGTTTCCATCGCTAATCCATCTTTGGGGCAGCAGCACAAAAAAGCAACTTGGCACAAAGCACATGAAGACTTTCACTAATCGCTGTCTAATTATGTTTTTAAACGCAAAGAATATGAGAGAGAATTCGAGACTTTGTGCACAACTTTGACAATAAAATCTGTCTTTATTTGCGAATTAATTTGCGTCTAATTTTCAATTCATTTGATTTCGCACTCGAGTGTGCAAAGAGCAGATTTGCATGATAAAATATATAGTATAAACTTTACACTATACAGTTTATAATACGGTATAAACAAAGTTTAAACTAAAAGAAAGTGAATTTAAAGTGAATCGTAAACACTGTTTGAGTGACTGATTGCCGGAATAGCGAAAAGTTTTCGTATCGAAGCGTTTGGATGGGAATCGATGCCAACGTTTCCCTCTATGAGAGGCATTGACACAGTTTTCACAGCTTTTCCAAACTTTAGTCGTCATTCAAACTATTGATAACTAATTGATAACTATTTGTTTGATTACGAGTGTTGTCTCACAACACAACACAACGCAAGGAATGGCGCAAACGAGTGACGAACCGACCGACGCGTCGCTCGTCTTCTACGCTCCGGACCCGCCGGACATCTACTTCCCGATCCGGAAGAGCCAGAGAGTAAAGTACACGAGTTTTCACGTCTGCGCCTCGTATTTGGCGTTCGGCAGCTCCAGTGGCGGAGTCTATCTGTTCGAGAAGAGCGCCGACGACTCGTACGACTACCTCTTCACTATCTTAAACGCCGACAATTGCGGACCCATTACGTGCGTGGCGTTCGCCGACGGCGACGACCGGCTGCTGGCGATGGGCACGAGTCGGGGCCACCTTATGGTCGCCCAGATAGGGTCGGAGAAGCGGGCGATGGCCGGGTGCGCATGGACCATCGTCTACCAGTGCAGCAATTTCACCAAAAGTGCGATCAATGTTCTCAAATGGGATCAGTACTACGCGTACCGGCTCTACATCAGCGACGAGAACGGACACACTTTTGTCTTGCATTCGGTGCACGACATGAAGAACCTGATGGTTCTGCCGGTGCCGTCGGTTATACTGAAACTGAATGCGAAAATATTCCAATTGGAGGTCTGTCTGGATCTGATGCTCGTCTCAACCCAATACCGATACGTTCTCTACGACTTGGGTAGCGGCGAACTGACCAAAATCGGCAAGAAGTCGCTCCGAGCGGACGGCCAGTACGGCGTCTGCTTCTACCCGAACGACAGTCGCATTTCGGACGAGAACTGCATTTTCTGCTCGCGTCCCAAATCACGGCTCTGGGAGTGCGACCTAAAAGGCAACGTCCGGTTCACTCATCAGTTCAAAGAGTTGGTCATCAAACAGATGCCGCAGAAGATTATTAATGGACAGCATATTTGTGCGCTAACCCAACGCTCGGACGGCAGTGCAGTTGAAGCGCCGACTCAATCGCCGACATTCGGCAAACTGTGTGTAATGAGTGGCGAGAGTCAGGACGAGAGCCTTATCGTCACGTTCTCGAACCGACCGAACCGTTGCCTTTATGTGATTAACCCAATCAACGCCTGTATTGTCGCCTATTGTCAGCTCGAAGTCCATCACATTCTCGACATGTATTGCATCGAAAGCGATGTCTATTTGATGTACAAGAAGTCGAACGACGAGAAGAGACTCGGATTCAGCAAAATATCGGTTTTGAGTTTTGAGCGCTGTTTGCACCGAATGGCCGAAGACAGCGATCAGTGGGAACGGACCGCGCAGTTCGTCGTCAACCACTTGGACTACTTCAGCGACCGTCGACATCAGACTCGCGCCAACACACGAACCGATAAAGTGCTGCGGAATCTGTGGTCAAACTTGAAATCGGATGATAAGCACCGCTTCGAACAGATCCAGCAGTTAATCAGTGATAAGCCGGTTATCGGCAAAAGTCATCAATTGTTCCAAAATTCGATTGATTCGAATACATCTGATCTCTACGACAATCGCCAGCTGTCGGAGCGCCAGTATTACGAACCGGAGTGCAACGAATCGGCGTTGGAAGCGCTCGAGTATGGGTTCGCAGAACTAAAACAAATTGTTTTATCGAAATTGACTTCTAATGAGTTGAACGCAAAATGCAATTACGAGCCAATCCTCGCCGAGGATTGGGATCGAAAGCCATTGGCCGAGAATGCAGTGACCGATGACCACAAGAACGGAATCGAATCGATTGCCGACGACTCGGACCTTAAGAAACGAAATGACCTGAAGTTGCTTTTGGAAGCACTCGAAACGCAACTCAAGTCGAGTCTCGACAGATACCGGTGTAACTGCGGTTCGCCTCTTCCCGGCTCTCATCTCATCCAATGCGCGGCTCAGGAGAAGATCCAACGATTTCTGCACAAAAATAGTCATTTTCTTGAGTATTCGGCCACCGATTTGGTGGACATCAGTGGCCGGAACGGTGTTTGGCCGCTGCATATGGAACAGGTGCTCAAGTGCGGCGAATACGAGAAATACGCGAAACTCGCGCTTATGTTAAACGACTTAAATCTATTGCTTAACGAAAACATTCAAAACTACTTATTCTCCGCCGAAAACTTCGGCCGACTTTTGACGGCTTTCGGCGAACAGCGCGACGTCGGCAGCGATGAGATCGTCCGATGCGTTCAATGCAATAAATCGCTGACCAATACCTCGAATGGCATTAAATGGGAAGTTATTATTCGATTCGGTATTAAGACGATTGGCGTCGACGAAGCGCTCGACCTATTGCGGCGGTTTGTCGACCGACGGCCGCACTTCTCGACCGAATTTTATCTGTTATTACTGCGAATGCGAATGATATCCGTCTATCAGTCGCCGGCCACTCGCGATAAACTCAATAAACTTATGACTCATTTGTCGAGCGTTCGATCAGCGGCCGGCCGGTCGGCGCCGGCATTCGCGTCCACTTCGGTAACGCCGCCCAAGAATGAGTGCAAAGGTTTCAAAATCGATATTTCGGTCGCGAATTGTGCCAAATGTCAGACCCGTCTCGTCCGACCGAATGGCCCGAAAGCGTCGGAAAAGTTAATCGCATTTTATTGTCAACACATTTACCACAAATCGTGTCTAACGTCCGCTCAAAGCAATTGCATTCTATGCGCAAACAAAAGCATTTGTTAATACGAATCAAATCACAAACAAATCGGTATTTTTTTAATAATAAAACTTATTTTTTATTATAACTTTGAAAATATAAACTTTTTATTTAAACATTTCATTAGAATATGTACTAAAAAATTGATGCGAGAAATGCGAATAGAAATCAGAATCAGTAATGAATTGAATGATTACTTAAACTCGAAATAAATGTTTTTTTTTTCGGAAAAAATAACTTTTAAATGAAAGCAAAAAATCTGAAAATTCATTAATTGATGAGAAAAAGAGACTATAAAACGAAGAGAAATAAAGATTTGTTTTTACATTATATCTTATACTCATATAAAGAATTTCGTCAATTATTAGGCATTTGTTGTCGAAAATAAAGATAAATAAAAAGAAATGGCATTTAGAGCCGAACTTCTCGGTCGGTGTCGTTCCGTTCCGTTCCGCACAAGACATGTATTGAATGAATTGAATGTTTAGTTTAATTTAAATACTTGTTGAGTGTTAGGGGCGAAGGCGGTGGTCGTGTAGATGACGTTGTGGTGCGCGTCGTCGGTGAGTATTGTCGTGTTCAGTGATTGGGTGCCGAATGACTCGTCGCTCAGTTCGTCGATTGCGTTGCCGTCGGCCAACGGTTGGCCGCCTTTTTCGCCTTTCATTGCCTGCTGTTCGACCAAAACGGATAAAAAGACAAAAAACTCAATTAATTTGGGAATTCCGACCAAATGTTACTAAACTTTACGCAAAAAACATCTAAAATGCGAACAAAAAACTGATTTTCAACACAAAGGCTAAACACAAGTGATTTGACACAAATCGAGACAATACTAGCCATGAGTTTAATCGACTAGTGTTTCAAAAATTACAAACATTTTTACAATTCATTAAAAAATATATTTTCAATAAAAAAAACTTTAAATTAAAGGAATGAAGGAATGGATGGAACGGGAGTCGAGAGCCGGGCGTCTGAGCGCCGGTCGGGACTCAAGAATTGAGTGCAAAAGCATTTACTTCTCTATACTTCTGGAGATACAGCTTAAGCGGTTCGACGTAGTTATCGAAGCCGAGGCTCGACATCGCGAAGAGGATGTCTTCGCCGTTGATAGTCTTGCGCTTCTCCTGATGGCAGCGGTCGGACGCCTCGGAGGTGATGAAGGAGACGAACTCGGAGACGCACTCCTGGACGCACTCCTTGGCGTCCTTCGCGATCTTCCCGCTCTTCGGAATCGCTTCCTTCATAATGCGGGCGACGTTGGCGATGGGGAGGAAGCGGTCCTGTTCTCGGAGCGGCTCGACGTCGCCTTTGTCGCCGTTGTCCGAGTGCTCGTCGCCGTGCGATCCCAACCCCATCTGCGAGTCGTCGCCGTCGGTGTTGTCCGACGCGTGAACTATGTATTGTTGGGAACTATTGAGAAACGAGTCGCCGAGCGCTGCGGCGGCGGCGGCGCCCGACCCGTGCTCTCCGCCGCTCTCCATCTTAATCACGTGTGACATGTCTTGTCGTTGTGCGTCGATTGCTTGGCCGCCAGTCAGTGGAGCATCACTTCCGGTTCGCGCGAGTGGTTCCGCTCTATAGACACCGATTCGGAAATTAGTTTTCAAGTATTCAATAGGTTTTTCGGCTTTTGTTTTGAATTGTTTTTGTTTTTACACTTTCTTTATGTCATTTACTGCGGGTTTTGCTTCTCATTTGTCGCTTCAGTAGTGCTTTGATCGCACAGTAGGTCTGAAGCGATACAACCGAACAATGCATTGATTTTTGTGTTGAAAAGAGTGAAAGTGTTTATTGTTTTCGTCTATTTGTTATTATTCCTAAATTCGTCGCAAATCTCAGTCCAATTACGTAAATGTTTTCGCGTTTAGCGTTCGTTGTGTTCGAGTGAGTCGTACGGCTCGTGTCGAGTGTAGTGTCGAGTGTAGTGTTGTGTGTGTTGTCGACAATAGTGGCGATTCATTGCATTGATTGCAGCGATCGTCTGATTGGACTCACCTTTAAATTGCTACGAATTGTCACAATTGGTCGATGAGTGCAGAACCGCAATAATTATCATTCAATCAGAACTGAAAGCCTTTCGCCAATCAATAAGACAGTCGCCAATCAATGGCAAAATGGTTGGCGCTATAGACGACCGATGCAGTCGACGCCACACAAGACTCGCACCACTCGTCCCGCCCTCTCATCGCTCGCTTGCACTGCAAAAGGCGGCGATTTAGTGATTGACGGCTTTGCTCTTATTGTGAGTCGACTATAGTGTTTGATTTGTTCGTTCATAGAGAACGTTCATAATATTTAAATAATTTTTTGAATGTATAAATTGTAAAATGTTGACTGCTTAAATTATCGCAATTTTGTATATTTATCTACTAATTGATATAAATATTAAAAGTTTTAATATGAATAATTTTTAAAAATTACTAGTTTAAATTAAACTCGTTATTTCAAATTAATCAAAAAATTTTATACGTTAGACATATGACGTAAATACTTACGTATTTTATGTACGACTTAATACGAAACGACGAAACAAAACAAACATTTAATTCTCCAATTGATTCAAATGATTACTTATTATCCAATTTATTCCAGAATTTAATTCAATTGTTTTTAAGCGAACAGTGATTTCCATAATCGAGCCAAACATTCAGTCATTGATTACTAGTTTGCGATAAATAGTTAAAATGTTTATCACTATTAAGAAAATACCCGGAAGTGAAGTCACAATCGAAGTAAGTTTTGGCATCAATTCGCGGATCGAATGCGAAAACTAACGTCTCTTTCGATTTTGTCTTCAGGTGTCGACCAATTCGTCCATTATATGCATCAAAGAGTTGGTCGAAAGACAGTTAGGAGTTGTGGTGTCGAAGCAGAAGCTGGTCTTCAGAGGCCATACTTTGGCCGGTAATGGCGTCGAAGCGGTCGACGCGTTCGTCGATTCGCTCCGGAGTTGAATCGATTCTCATTTATGTCTGATTTGCAGATAATATGTGTCTTCGGGACTACGACATCGCCGACGGACACAAAATCCACTTATTCGTAGTCGAGGCGAACGCGAGTACTGGCGCTGCGGAACCGCCGGCGCCGTCGGCCGCCGCCCGAGACCTGCAGCTGTTTTGGGATAAATTGAATCAATTACTGCAGAAGTACTATAAGACAGACGACTGCGTGAGGATTGTCGACGAGTTTCGCCGCAATTTGCGCTCAGATTTGGATCAGTTGAGTCTCGACGACATCGAAAGACTCGCGAAATTGAAATTATCCCAAAAATAGGCCTAACGATGGACTCAATGATCGGTTCGACAATTGTGTGGAAATTCGTACCGTTTTTATCGATTTGTAATTTAATTAAAAAATTTAAATATTAATACAATTTATGAGAAGTTTTATCACATTTTTTCGACTAATTTCCCGATTTATTCGTAATTTGTTTTTAAGTTAAAACTGTTTTTGTTTTTCTGTAATTTAATTCTAAACTCGAGTTTTATTTACCATTTTTACTGCCATTTGAGCGAAGAATTAAAGAATATTTAATACTAATTAGGATTAAATTTGTACCATGCTACATTGCATTGAAATGTGCTTTAATTACATCACTATTCAGTTGGGATTATTTAGGGTTGTAAGTCGTGAACGATTGTGAAAGTTTCATGATATTTCACTTCAAAAAACTTACTATCATACCGGGTAGTTACTTTCTATTTTGTAAACATCGACAACTCGAATAAGCAATATTAGCATGCATTACTCATTATCTTGTTTAAATATAAGTTTTAATAACCAGTTCAATAGATGAATGCACAGTCTAATGGATAGAGCGAGTGACCACGGGCAGATCGACCCGGGTTCGATTCTAGCAATGCTTTTGTTTTGATTTTTGTGCAAAATTATCAAAATTTGTAGTTTGACTTTTTTTTTTGCAAAATAGCAAAAATAAGCTTGCCACATCTGGGCATCGAACCCGGTGCATTGCTGCATTCTAAATGAATAGACGCCTTAATCCGCTCAACCACTAAGCTATAACTGATTTACTAACTCTACACTTCTGCTTATTCGAAATTCTAGACTGTATAATTGAGTCAGTCATTGTAATTGTCTAACAAAGTAATGTCTAATTGAAATATAATTAGTGTTGAAAACTACAGTGTAACTTTCAATTTGGTGAAACCTATAGATTTGCAAATAATCTTGTTAGAATAAAAATTACTACCGGTATCAACGTTCTATCAATCGCATTAGCAAGAACGAATTCGAATTTAAGCAAAGATTAATTAATATATAATTTGTTTATTTAAATATTAATAAAACTTAATATTCTTGACAATAGTTTCCGCAATCGTATTGACTATCGATTTGATCGCAAAAATGTATTTTCCTTTCAATGATTACAACAATTGTTTCATAAGTTTCCATATTTTTGATAAACATTTTTCGAAAAAAAACAACAAATTTTCATAAAAACATAAATTGTTTGCAAATAAAATATAAGAATTTGTTAATTGAAAAGCAATTAATCGAAAACATAATTAAATAGTTTTTATAAAACAAATATATCATTAGTTTTCTCAACAATCATAAGGCACTCAACGTATAGATCGAATAGATTTGTATTGAAATTCGTGTTTAAAGTAATCGAATCAATGAATCGATTGAATCGTTTTGAACATTAATTCTCAGTTTGACGTCGACTTCAAGACTAGTGAAGGTTTGGGGTTTGGGTTTGGGTTTGGGTTTGGGTTTGGGTTTGGGGTTCGGCTTCGACACCAATTCGTTCGCTTTCATTGGCACAGATATCTGCGGCACCGGAGCAGTCGCTACAACACGAGCCGCGTTCGCATGAGTCGGGTTCGCACTTACAGATGTCGGCCGACGCGACCGACGCGAAGATGATGTTCTGGTTGTCGAGCGTTCGGGTGCCGGCGGGGGTCGGCATTGGAGAGCATTTGTTTTCATCATTTGAGCAAATTTTAGCCGAATTTGAGTCATTCGCTAATAACTGGAGTTCCGACTCGTTCTCAATGTTCTCGACGATGGGCTGAATGTCGACATCGGGTAGAATATAGCTCTCGAGCGGCACTTCGACACTACTGATCGGGATTAGGGCGTAGGCTATCGGATAAGGATTCGATGGATTAGTAAACGGTTTGCACCCAAACACGCGAATAGCATACCTGTAATGCCGTTATTAACCACTTTCTGCGCCGAGTGTTCGCTCAAAATCGTGATATTATTGGGCAGACAGTCGGTGATGAACTTGTGAGCTATGGGTGCCATCGCTGCGTTCGGCGCCAACTTAGTCGAGCCCCACAATGAGGTGAGAAGAGCTGCCGCTTCGTTGTCGTTCATTACTGAGTAATTTGGGCTTTGATTAGCAATTATTGCACTGTTTTTGTTACGATTTTCGATATTAGTATCGATTTCTCCATTCATTTCGATATCATTCGCACTAATCGACCGAAAACTGGCGAAACTGTCGTCGAAGTCATCGGATCTCTTGTCGTGTCGATGCAAATGACTCTTCAGACTGTATTGAGTGGTAAACGACTTTTGGCACCCGTTCTGACTGCATGAGTAGGGCTTCTCTCCGGTGTGGGTCCGGATGTGCGTCTTCAGGTGATGACTGGCCGCGAATGACTTCCCGCAGCCGTTGAGCGCACAGGTGTACGGCTTCTCACCCGTGTGTGTGCGCGAGTGCTTCCGAAGGTCACTCAAAGTGGTGAAGAACTTATTGCAACCGAACTGTTTGCAGTCGAAAGTGTTGCCGTTGTGCAACCGCTGGTGCGCTTTCAGTCGGTACAGCGTATTGAACGCCTTATCGCAGCCACTCATCGGACAGCCGAACGGCTTCTCTTTCGTGTGTACTCTCACGTGAATCTTCAGACTATAGGACGTGAGGAACGCCTTTCCGCAGCCGTCCTGCGCGCACACGAAGGTGTACTCTCCCGTATGCGTCTTCTGGTGCGTCTTCAGGTTGCCGGCCGTGCTGTAAGTGCGCGCGCAGTTGTCGTAATTGCATCGAAACCTTTTGATCTCTTTTCGACCCGAAGTCTCGTTCCGCGTCTCAATCGTTAGCGTCAGATGAGACGGATTGCGAGGCATCGGACTGTTCGGCCCCGGATTGATGTGCACCGCAATCGAGTCCTGCGATATCGTGTGATGGATGTAACTGAAGGGTTGGCGCCAATTCAGAGCACAGTTAGCATTCAATTCAATTCAAATTCAGTTCTAAAAAGTTTTTCAAATCATTTGATTCACTAATTGTATGCGAATTCAGACCAAGAGTTGAAAACAGTTTTTAATCGATAATCAAAAGTATTTTAGATTTCTTGCGGTAATTGACTCAAGAGTTAGGATATACTTAAAGTCGAAAATAGGATTAGAATTAATAGAAACTAAAACTAATCATAAATCTGGCCGAAAACCCGGTGTAGAGTTGGACCGAAAAGCGCGAATACCTATCGTTTTGCTGTTCGTGAATCACGTATTCGAACGGAACGTCGCGTCCGATCGTCGCCATCGCCTCGTCGTTCACGTCCTCATCGCTCGGTTGGTCGGTATTGACGGCATTGTTAGCGTTAATGCCATTACTGTTACCATTGCTGCCATTAGAGCCGATCAGTTGATAGCTATTCCCGAATTGGCTATTATTGCCGCTATTCGTGATCTGGTTGTTGGCGAACACTAATTGATCCAAACTATCGATACTTCGCTCGTCGAAGAAGTCCTGAAACGAGACAGTGTTCGCATCGGTGGCCGAGAAGAGCGCCGAAGCGTTCACTTCTAATCCGATGTTTTCCTTCTGATAATCCATTCGTTTCACGCATTTAGTCAAACATTTTCTGTAAAACAAAATCCAATTTTCAGTACATTTTCCGCAATCTATTCGGCGTTGGGTTTCGCGACTGACATCGGGTTTCGGTTAGCAATTGACTGATTATTCGGTATATTTAAACTGTGTATCCAATGTATTGTCTTCACGAAATCGATTGCATTGTTTGTGTTTTGTTTTGATTGGAAATAAAAACACAGTTTTGTTGTTGACTTTGAAACTGAAGTGAAAATTATGTCAAAATTATTGTCAAAACGCGACGCGACTTATGGTTTAGTTGTTGAATATTTTGCAAAAAGGGCTTATCTCTAATCATACTCTATGCTTATCTATATTAGTTTCGATATTATTTACGCCTTTTATGATAAAAACACTAATCTGTTTATTTATTTAAGCATTTTTAGAAATAAGCACAAATTTTGTATTAATTTTATGAAAATATTTGTATTGCTACAAGTACAATTTAACTACGGTACATAACAAAATCTAGCAATTAAATTAGAAATTGACTATTTTTTTAATTTTTAATTAAGAGTAAATTATTTAAAAATACGTACCTTTTGAATGAAAATCACGCTTTTTGTTGCCATACAGTGCAAATAAAGCTATTATTTCATAAACACATTTTGTGCCTTTTATGTATATAATTAAATAACTAAATACGTATAGTTAGTGAGTATAAAATGGCCTGAAATGTGTACGTAATAAAGTTAGGATAAAAACATATTTCACAAAAACGCTGTTATTTTGATAAAAACAAAAACAGCGAAAAATTAAAAGTTTTTAATTGAAATCAAAATTAATAATTAAATTTCGACAGAATTAGCAAGAATTAGTGTAAAAATGATGAAGATAGAAGAGGTGAAGAACGTGTCGAAGACACAGCGCATATCAGCGCACAGTCACATCAAAGGCCTGGGTCTGGACGACGCGGGAAACGCCATTCCGGTGGCGGCCGGTCTCGTCGGCCAGCAGTCGGCCCGAGAAGTGAGTCATTGATATCCAGACGTGAATTGAGCGCTAATTGTATTCCCGAACCCAAAGGCGGCCGGAATTGTGGTCGACTTGATTCGGATGAAGCGGATGGCGGGCAGAGCGGCGCTGTTCGCCGGCCCGCCCGGCACCGGCAAGACGGCCATAGCGCTGGCCGTCGCTCAGGAGCTCGGGTCGAAAGTGCCGTTCTGTCCAATGGTCGCGTCGGAGGTCTACTCGACTGAAGTGAAGAAAACGGAGGTTTTGATGGAGAACTTCCGGCGCGCGATAGGCCTTCGGATCAAAGAGGTAAAGGAGGTCTACGAGGGAGAGGTGACCGAAATGACGCCGACGGAGACGGAGAACCCGTTGGGCGGTTACGGCAAGACTATCAGTCATATCATCATTGGCCTCAAGACCGCCAAAGGCACGAAACAACTCAAACTCGACCCGAGTATCTACGAGAGCCTCCAGAAGGAACGGGTGGAGATCGGGGACGTGATCTACATCGAGGCCAACAGCGGTGCCGTCAAACGCCAGGGCCGGTCCGACGCCTACGCCACGGAATACGACTTAGAGGCCGAGGAATACGTTCCGATCCCTAAGGGCGACGTCCATAAGAAGAAGGAAGTCGTTCAGGACGTGACGCTCCATGACTTGGATGCGGCCAATGCCCGACCACAAGGAGGTCAGGACATCCTCTCGATGATGGGTCAGCTCCTGAAGCCCCGGAAGACCGAAATCACCGACAAATTGCGGAAAGAAATCAATAAAGTGGTCAACAAATACATAGATCAGGGAATCGCCGAACTCGTGACGGGAGTCCTCTTCATAGATGAGGTCCATATGCTCGACATCGAGTGCTTTACGTATCTGCACAGAGCGCTCGAGTCCGACATCGCGCCGATAGTCATATTCGCGTCGAATAGGGGCCGTTGTGTCGTGAAGGGCACGGAAGACATCTACTCTCCGCACGGCATACCTCTCGACTTATTGGACCGAATTATGATCATTAAGACTATTCCATACAATACGCAGGAAATGCTTCAGGTATTGCACCCAAACCTCTCACCCATGACCTCCTAATCCAGTCGTATGACCTCTACTCTAATCTACTGTTCCGTTCGAATAGATACTGAAAATTAGGGCTCAAACAGAGGGCATATACATCGAAGAGGACGCCCTTCTCCACCTCTCGGAGATCGGCTCCAACACGACGCTCAGGTATGCGATCCAACTGCTGAGCCCCGCGAGCCAACTGGCCAAAGTGCACCAGAACTCGACCATCGATCTCAAGACGCTTCGGGAAGTAAGCGATTTGTTTTACGACGCGAAACAGTCGGCGAAGATATTGGCCGAACAGAGCGCGAAGTACATGAAGTAGGAGTCGGAGGACTGACCTACCCGTGCATTGCCGACACCCGAACCCATACTATTCGCTTAATTTCCAATTCATTATGTATTGCTGTAATAAATATATGTATTTTTCGACAATAAAACCGACTTTTAGTTAATTCTTCGTTTAATTTGGTTTTCATTAAAATTTTTATGAGAAATGAAAAAAAAATGTATTTTTATGTAAATATTATTTATAATCTCTTCAGCCCTACCGGTGCGGCCTATGAGAGTAAAGTAGACATTCCTCCCATTTCGCTCTGCTCTTTGACGAAGATTTCGAAGTACTGGTAGATTATGGTCACCGCTAACAGAATACCAGTTCCGCTGCCAATAGCGCCCAAGAAGTCGGCCAACACTGACAGAGCGCCGATGCAGAGACCGCCGAACGCGGCCGCCGTCGGGATGTATCGGTTCAACTCGTGGATCATCGACTTCTCTCTGTGCCCTCTCATCACCATTTGCTGTTCCTTTAGTTGTTTAGCGACCTATCGATCAATCAATACAATCGGTTAGAATCCGTCGGCGCGTTAGTCGCGAGCAGTGTATCCGTCACTTACATCCTTAGCACTCGAACCCGAGACCTCAATCCAGGTCTTCGAGAAGAAAGCACACGAACCCAACATAAAGACGATGTACAGCACGGCGTGGACCGGGTCTTCCACGATGTGGTACAGCGTTTCCGGTGGGGACAGGTAGTAGCAGAGACCGCCGATCGGGTAGGCTCTGGCCGGTCCGCCGCCGCCAACATCGGCCCAAACGCCCAGTATGTTCACCAAGAAGTTGCCGCTGAACTTGACGGCCAACATCTGGTCCGATATAATACCAAATTTGGGTTAGATTTGGGTTAGGAGTGAGGGAAGGGCCGGCCGTTCGGCCGAGTGCTGACCTGAGAGATGACGTAAAGATTGGATACGAGCGCCGACTGGAGAATGATTGGAATGTTCGACGTGTAGAACAGTTTGATCGGATACGAGCTATACTGTCCCCTATAACGGGCCGACTTGATCGGGAGGTCGACTCTGAAGCCCTGGAAGTATATTACTATCGCAAAGACGAGAATTGTGGCCAAAAGGTTCATCAGATTCGGCAAATTCTGGCGATAGAAGGCTTCCCGAAGGCCGCGGATCTTGTCCTGACGAGTGGCCAATAAGTGGAATAACGCGATGATCGCGCCCTCGAACTCAGTGCCTCTGCCGGTGTTGACCGTCGCCGGACTGAACGCTTTCCAGACTATCGTTTCGCAGATATTGGTGGCGATGAAGAGTGAGATACCGGAGCCCAAGCCGTAGCCCTTCTGCAGCAACTCGTCCAGCAATAGGACGATAAGACCGGCGACGAAGAGCTGAATAATGATGAGAAGACAGACGCCGGCGCCGATGTCGGCCGGATCGCCGTACATACCGGTCATCACATACACTATCGCCTGTCCGACCGTTATGACCATTCCGAACACTGGAGGCCAGGGATGCGGTCGAAGGGGTTGACAGCAATTCAAGCGATTAGACAAATAGAGTGGAGACGAGTCGGCAAACGCTCGAACAGTACTCACACTTCTGCGCGCCGTTGAAGAGCGCCCTGTCTTTGGGTGTATCCCCGACTTCAATGATCTTAGCGCCGGCCAAGAGCTGCATAATGAGGCCCGAAGTGACGATTGGAGAGATACCTAATTCCATAAGAGTTCCTCTATTGGAGGCCAGGATGACGCGCATCCAGTAGAACGGATCGGCCGAATCCGACGACATTATGCCGAACAGCGGGATCTGCATTGCGGTGACAATGGGTTCGGTGCGCGGGTTAGTCAGGGCATGGAGTAGACGCACAGGCAGTGCTCAATGGGTTCGACATACTTGACAACAGACTAAGAATATGAATAACGTGATGGCTGTCCACAACACCTTTTCCCGAAACTGGATCTTCCGCTCGGGTTTGGCCACTTCGGGCAGAATACCACAGAAGGGCTTAATTACTTCGAGGAACTTGACTGCGAGGGACGGACAGAGAGTGTGAGCGTTAATCCGTTCGGTTATAATCAAGCGATTCATCGGTATTCCACTCAACGACTACTTACTCGCCATTTGTTAACGATTTTTGTGCACAAGTCTGCACTCAATTCCCGGTATTGTCTCGATTTGGTGCTATCGGCGAAGATATTGTCCGATCGGTTCGAACGGATCCCGACTGTAATTGAGCGAAAAGTTGGTTAAATGTGTTTTTGTCGTCGTTTTCAGTATCGACTGATTGTTGACATCACCACAAATGTGTAGATCGAGTGCAGACTCGAGTGTAGAGCAGAGTTGCAGTGAAATAGTCGTTCAGTTCTCGACTCCAATAGCGTTGAACGGATGGCAGAGAAACGTCGCGAGAGTTCTCGTCATCACAACTGCACTGCTTTTTCTCCACGTCTACCAAATCCGAGCGATAAGGTCGCCACACATGCAGTGCTGTCTGCCTGTGCGCTCTGCCTGCGCTCTGCAGCCCAGTCGGTGTGCACTCACACCGTCTGCGAAGGCATCATCTATCGCATACCTGTGCAAACACGCCGTTGCCTCACACCAGACACACATGCTTTCGGCGTTTCTCCTATTCGTTGCATAATTGCTTCTTGTTACTTAATCTATTCCTTAATCACATTTGGCTCAACTTTTAAATTACTTTCCGCCATTTATACTTGATAATTTTTTAATTGAATATACAGCATATTCTAAAACATTTTAGTCATTTTTAAATAATGAATATTCTGAACAATTTTAGTTTACAGTATATAATGTAATGTAAATTTGATTTAAAAGTTTTGGACTATCATTATTCAAAAATCCAGCTTTGCTAAATAAACAATTATAATTAAGCTTGATAAAAATAAAAAGATATAGAATTGGAAATAAGAATTTATTTGATTTGAAGCATTCAATTTGAAACGAGAATATAAGCAGAAATCTATAGAAATATAAGTATTTGCGCAAAAGATTGGCACAAATCTGTAGTCGACTCTATCGAGTGGACTGAATAATACGAAGAATGTGGAGGAATATGAGAATGATGTCGAGGTAGAGCTTGATGGCGGCGAACGCGTACTCTTCGGGACTTAGTTCGACGCTCTTTCCGCCGAGAATTTGCTGCGTGTCGTACAGCAGATACTGATCGCGCGAATAGAGCTCATAATTAGTTTAGACTCTTTAGTTAACTTAAGAGTATAATTGGATTGAGTAGTGGTTCGCAAATACCAGAGAGAATAGGAAAGCGCCGAACAGTGAGACGGCGATAATCCAGAGCTTCATATCGAGTTTGAAGGCTACGGCCACTCCGACCACAACGATATCCGCAATGAAGTGTATAATGACTAGAATGCAGAGAAGACACCCGCAGTTCGTGATGTCGAACTAGACATGACATGACATGATTACAATTAGCATTGTTTCAACAAGATTCAATGCGAATTAAGCGCACGTATGGAGTGGTGGCCAACAGCGTGACGGCCACTACGACAACGCCGGTGATGACGAACGCAATGAGAATACTTAGGCCATTGTTTTGACAGCAGGAGAAGCCGACGAGTATTGTTTCGCCGATTGTCTGAAACAAATGCATTCATTCATTGATTAGAAATTTGGTTTTCGATTGCGTTTTGAAACTCGAGGCTAACAAACAGTCCGATGAGTATGAAGTTGAGTGGAACGGATCGCCGGGCCGTCACCGATAGGCAGAAGGCACAGGACACACCGATTGACAAGACAAATCTTATTTGTATTAAATACAACGTTGATATTCGAGTTAAGTTTGCAAAAATTATCATGCTAAATCATGGTATGTGCGGGATATAGAAACTTACGCTACACTAAGTAAGCCGAAGACAATGAGATTGGCATTCGTCTCATTCCGCTTCTTCAGCTCTTCGACGTTGAAATCCCTTTTGAAACTACCGGTGCGGCCGGGAATTAAGAACTACCTGGTTAATAACATCGTAAAAATATACTCTACATACAAATGAAACATAATTCCGGCGCCGATAACCGTCGCTATGATTTGTACGCATAGTATGGAATAGACTTTCCGCACGAAATCGTTTCGGATCTTCGGGTCTGTGAAGACACCGCTCGGCTCCGCTATGAACGTGAAGTTCACTTCCGACTCCATCTCGATTCGGGTCTCGTCTTTCGGCGCTCTTTTCGCTAAATTCGCATTCGATGTCTCTGTCGAAGAACCGGAAGAAGAGGTTTGACCTGTTTTGGGCCGAGAGTTGAGCGATAGGTTGTAATGGTTGGCCCACAAGACGTTTGGAGTGATGTATGTCTTCACTGAATTACTGCCCATTTGGTCGCCCGACGGCAGTTCGATAATCGCATTGTCTTTCGATTCACTCGCTTTCGACTCCATATTAGATATTATTAAAGATTTTTCACTTCTTGTAATCAATTGATTAAATTTAACCAATACTACAGTAAACGTTAATTTTTGAAATAATTTCTTAAATAATTTATTCAGTTTTTATATAAACGCGATTTAAATTGCATAGTTGACCACTTTATACAATGTACAATATATCGCGCAATTTAACAATAAGCATAATAACTTTAAATAAACTAGATAGTCTAAATAAAATTTATATTTATATTTATTTTGACTTAATACGTTTATTTTTTATGCTTTAAATTTTATTTTATTATAGTTTTTAATTGAAATTATATTTTATTTGTAAATAAAATAAATCTTTTAAGCAAGATCAAAATTTTTAAACTCTTTTTATTGTTTAAACAAACAAACAAAATATTTTTATTATTAAAAATACACTTTTGTACCAAATTGTTTTGATTCGACTTGATTTAAACTTGATAGTTAATCTTACAATTGAATTGTCAAAACTTACAAATAGATTAAAAATTAGAAAAATAAATATAAATTATAGCGAAAATAAATAAACTTATTATTCACTCTAACATTCAATATAAAAACATACTGAACTTATCATGTATTCGATAATTAATTATACAATATATTTAAAATTTGTTCTGTAATCGATGTAAATAATGTGTCATGTACACTTAAAGAGCTTAGCAATACTTTACAACATAAATGTCTCAATTCTAATACTGATACTTTATAAATATACATGTTATTATCGCAATAGCGATTAAAAGTTTCTATGTTTCTAATGTTTGACTAATTAATAAATTAATAAAACAAATGTATAATTAAATAACTGTTGAATATTTGAAAACATTTTGTCTGATGTTTAGATAACTAGCATGACTAAAAATGCCTAAACATTTCATTCAACAATCTAACACGAACTACACGTTTATCACGTTCAACTGTACAGTAAGAATTAAGTCGTTCGTTTCAAAATCACCATGATCAGTTTAATTAGAAAAAATAGACAGTTTAGTTGGTTTCGCATTCAGATCGGCACTGGTTTTCGCAAACTCTCAGTAATCCGCGATTTGTTGACTCGATATTCGGCTAAATTAAGACTGAATTGTCGTTTCACGCGTTGACGAGACCTCGTCCTCAGAGCGGACTTTCCGTCGGTTTGCGGTCCGTATAACTCGATTTCGTTAATTGTCTCAACGGATAGGTTTGGCGGCTCTGAGTGGTAGAAGTGCGCGCTCTGTCGGTCGGCGAATCGGGGTCTGCCTGTCGGTCGGACACGGATTGTATTTAGGATTTACTTATATATTCATTGATTTAAATTGATTTTGTGGTAAGTGTGCGAAAACAGGCGGAACATTGGAGACGCACAGGAACTCCAAGTAATAGTCAAAACATTAGAAAAGTTATTATATATAGTCATTGAGTCGTCCGTCTCATGCAAGTGGTCTAACAAACAGTGATAACAAGTCCGAGTGCTCTTGAATTACTACAAAGACGGGAAAAGGCGGTCTTGAGCTGCTGAGCTCCTACTGGGCCTCAAGCACACCGTTCGGTTGACTTGAATATAACGAATAGTATTTATCGGCCAATCGTCTCATATTATTCGTGATATGCAAAGCGATTCCGAACGCATCGCTCGATCGGCGCCTCATTCGCGCCGTTCGTTCAAAGCGTGAAAGAGAGAGTCGTTGTGCGAAGGCCTCGGACTTACTTCGGAACAGAGGGTCAGCATTGACCGCTTGCAGGAATTGCGTGGCTGTGCTATAATCGAAGAATATGAAGTACCCGAATGGTCGGCACCGGCGGATCCAGTCCTCTCCAGACGCAGACTGCACGACATGATCTTCGAGAAGTGCTGTTTGAACAGTTTGGTCGTCAGTGTGTACAGCACCGGATTCAATGCTACGGGTGCGCAATTAATAGACAATTGAGGATTCAATTATACTTGCTATTTAATGAGCACTATAAACGAATATTCTGTAAAATATAATGCATTACCGGAATTGACGGGCAGTAAGAATATTGCGATCACTGCGTACAGCGAGTCGTTTATCGGAACTCCTAAATGGGTTTTGAATGCAATTATAATTTAGTGTTAATTCAAAATGTATTCAAAGCATTAAAAATTTAACTAAAAAATAGATAAATTAAAACAAAATAAAGTACAATGCAGCGATTTAAGTAAAAAATTAATTCTAAGATTTTGATCAAACAAAACAATAGGGGTGATGGCGCATACCTGCGAGCGCCAGTAGTTTGATGAGGACAATGGGCATCCAGCACAGGCAGTCGGTGGCGACGATGAATCCGCACCGTTTGGCTATATTCCGGTCCTGTTTCTGTTGAGTCGTTCGCAGACCGATCGCCGAACTCGTGATCGTCGACGACATACTAATGTAGGCGTACTATAGGCGCGAAGTATTGGTTATTTGAAAATAAAAATTATATTAAATTCAATGCAAAAGCAAAGGAACGGAAGACTCGAAAGACTCACTGCAATGAAGGCAAACGCAACCGAATTAATGCCGCAAAACAGGAACAGCGAGTACTCCCAGCCCTTGCTGTACGGGTCGTGGATCTGGAGCGCGAGACACACGCCGTTACTGCCGTAGAACTCGTCGCCGAATACGCTGGAGTCGAGGAGCGGCGCGACGGCCAGGAGTGCGGCGACGAGCCATACGGCGCCCATCGTTAGCATTGCGAAGGTTTTGGTTCTGCGCTTAAGACTGAATGGATATAAAACCGAAATAAAGCGGTCGATCGTAATGATGGTGAGCGTGAAGACGGACGCCTCGCTGCTGATCGTACTGAGCAGTCCGCACATATTGCACTGCCAGCTCTCCCGCCACCGCTCCTCGTGCCGGATGTACTCCCCTCTGAACAGAGTGTCGTGATATGCGATTATCAACAGATAGATACCCATCAGTAGGTCCGCCAGCGCCAGGTTCTTGATGAAGAACGAGTGCACCTGTAGGTGGGCAGAGGAAGGGTGGCTCTCAATACTCGGTTCGGTTATTCTCATATTATTCAATTGTATCTTGGTAGATTAACAAAATGAATTAGAATAAGTGTTTTGTTTTAAGTGTTTATTCAAAAACTCAATAATAATAGTAAAATAAAATTTCAATTTTGGTTTCAGTTGTAAATGTGTATAATTTAAGCATGGCAGACGAGTGGAATGGTAGAAGAGGTTTGTAATACTTCGTTCATCTCATGCATCATCATTCGGCCGATTAGTACGAATAGATTGCCGATACAGGCGACCAGTGCTACGATCCAAACGCTCACTCGAAGCACAACGTTGTCTAACAAGTGCTGAAAACTACTGATTCCGTCGCCTCTCGGCTCACAGATCCGGACGTGCATTGCATACGAACACAGCTTGAAGTCATCGAAGTATCTGCAATGAAATTTTATACATTGTTTAATTTGTAAAATTTACATTGTTAATTTGTGCTTATTAATTCAGCCAGAATTACTTATAACTTAAATTAGTACATTAGTTCTTATTGTTATATCTTAGTTTTTAAAATAATCTTAATTTATAACATTGTAACAATTATAAACATTTATATTCTGGACATTTACAAAACATTTACATTTTCTTTAGTGTTATTTATGCTTGGTGCATTAGCTCAGTAAATATTATGCTTGAATTTTATTTATTTGAAAGTTTAATTGTAAATACAAATCTACTTGAAAGCTATTTTGACAAGTTATTCAATAATTGGTTTTTAAAATTCACTTATTTTCTGTTGACTTTAGACTTAACAAAAATATTTGACTTAATCTGAAAAATGGAAATAAATCTGTGAATAAAGAATACTTTTTACTAAAAAGAAAAAATGACATTTTGTTAAGTTTAACGCCAAATACAGAATATATCATAACTGGTTAGCATAAAAATCTATTATTCTGTATCAGATAATTCATTTGTGTTATGTCTAAAAATAAATTTATTTCGTATTGAATGCAGACTTACATATGTGTGAGTGAAGTCGAGTTATTGAATATTCCGTTCGGAAACTTACGAAACGGATTCTTTCGCAGATCGCTATCAAAGCGTAAAAATATGTTTTTTATACACAATATAAATATTTTCTATATTAAGAAAAAGTTTAATTAAATTTTTTCGTTCGTCAATGCCTTACAGCGATTCGATGTGATTTAAGTACGTGAATGAGTTCGGACCGAATGTATGAATTTGATTATTACTTAAGTCTCTGTCGCGAGTGTTGCGTAATATTCACGGGTTTTGAGAAAAATAAAAGATTTTTTTGAGCAAAATATTATTGAAAGTTAAGAATTTGTTTTATTGTGTTTAATGATTATACTGTTTAAATTAGAAATTAATGCGAGCGATGATGACATACAGTTTCAATAATGAGTTGAGTTCACCGAAACTACTCTCTCCGATATACGTGAGTGAGTTGGCCGCCAATGATCTGCAAATATAGACATGGTGAAATAAAGCAAATATTAATCTTGCAAATTAGATAAAACAAAAACTGAAAACTGGTTTTTTATTTTTTTATTTGTGATTTCGCGCAAACTTTTGGCATTTCTGAAGCGCTTTCAAGTCATTAGAATGGAAATTTTCAACATTCTTATTTTATGTTAACAAGTTTATTTGGGAATTATTTCGGGTTTAAACTAAGACATAATTCGGAAAATACTGTTTAAAACAAAAATGTTTTGGTTTTTCTTGTTTATATTCGCGACTTATTTATAGGTTGTTATTTTTAATAGCCTAAAAATGATATAGCTGTTTAGTTTTTAAACATATTAATAGTTTGAAAATATTTGTACAGTGCAAAAACAAAATATTTCCAAATCATTTGACTTTATGTCAGTTATTTCGACTTAAAATAAAATTAATTTTGACAACAGATCTAAAAAATCTAATAATTATTCTTTTTAATTTACTTTATACAAGGTTGTTTTGTCATTTTGGGCAAAAAGAAGCATTGCGTAATTTGGCAAGATAGTAAATTAATACATTGCACTATTTTTTGTTTTATTCCAAAAACAAATAAAAATTGTAATAGTCTTTCATTTCTGGTATAAAATACATTTTATCTATAAATTAGAGTTTATGTCCGAAAATAATCTATGAATTGACGTAAATATATCGATTGTCTGCCTCATTGACGGATTGTATTGCTGTAGAAATTGTGTCATGCTGCAATTTGCAACTAGCTTTGTAAAGACTTACAGAGATCGCAGCGAATTGAGACCCCAGAAGATATCGGATGCGACGTACTGGATCATATTTCGAGATAGAGACCTGGTGATTTAATTCAATGCAATTAGCAGGGTACATCTAATTTTAATTATAAGGTAGATGTTTGTGTGGAATTTTACCCAATTTAATCATGCACAAACAACCCCTCACTAATGTATAAAAATAACTGGATGAAAACTCAAACTCAATTCCGATTCTAGAAAATTCTACTTGATATACAGTATCAATATAAGTAAGATTGAAATGAGATTGAGATAATCTACCCTGTCCATTTTGATCGAGTTGATTCTTAATATTTATAATGTGTTTCTTAATGTAATATAGGCTAAAAGCAGCGCTCACTTCAAAGATATCAAGTATATTCAATTATGCTTGCTAATAAATGCTGGCTAAAATATCCCACTCGAAAATAAACTGATTGATTTATTGCGTAATACATTCTAAATTAATTTCAGATAACGTGATAATATAAGTATTGTCAGATGAAATTAGGCACGAAATTTAATCTGGTTATTTTGTTTATAGCTTTTTATTTGCGATGATTTAAATCAAAATCTAATTTTTCAAAAACAGAATTATTTTTAGACATTTAGAAACCGTAAACACTGTTAATCAGTTTAATTTAGATCTGACAAAAAAATTATTTCTAAATGTGATATTAGATATTTCTATCATGCATAAACAAAATACAACGCTTACAGTGTTTGCAGGTATTGTAGACTCGAGAAGACATCATTGGGCAAACCGGCCAATAGGTTCCCGTCCAACCACAGGATCTCCAAACTCTTCAATGGGTCGAAGATCTGCTGCGGAAGGTCTGTCAGCTTGCAGTCGCGAAGATCCCTGCGTTTGTGGCAAGATTAATTCATTAGATAGTATTTTCCCATTTTGTTAATACTATTTTGAAAACTACATAAAAGTTTTAATACGATATCTAATATGAGAACTGACTTACAGTTCGGTTAAGTTCGAGAGTCCGTCGAAAGCGTTTGGCTCGAAATGAGTGATCGGATTATGCGATAGAATTCTACATTAATTCGATGTTTGTTTCAATTAGTTTATACTCATTTGGATTATTCCATTTGTTTTTATCAAACTTATTTTCAAAATTAATTAAGCATGCTTATTTACAAGAGATTCAATGCGTGATTGTTTTGGAAAGTCCTGCTTTTGATGGTTGAGATCTTATTGCCGCTGATGTAGAGGTATTGCAATTGCTTTAGGTTTTGGAATGTCTTCTTCTCGATCGACACGATGTCGGTCGCCGTTAATATTCTAGTTTTTCGGTATTGAAATTTTTATCATGCTACAATTGTTTATCAAGAATTTATTTGCTTTTATAAGATGTATAAAATACAATAATTTTAATTTTGCAATGTAGTTTTGAAATTTAATTAAAAACGTGTTTTGCTGAATCTTATCTCTAGGCTATTATTGTTCGTAGTTTTATCATGGAATTTTTTGAAATTTAAATTACTTTGCAGCATTTTTAAAAATGATTAAAAGTTTTGAAACGACAACAACAATCAGTTTTACTGACATATGTTAATTAAATTTGAAGTTTAGTAAAATAAACTTTTGATTAATGTATTTTAAATGCCTCTTTTATACTAACTAAAACAATGTTTTATTTATTTTTATGTAAAAATTATAACTTGTTGTTTAGATTATTCTCATGCATTTCCACTTTAGTTTTAAACTATCAAGTGTCAATTTAAAATGCTTTACACAGTAGTTGCGTGGTAAAATTTAAAATCATTTGTTCATCTGCTTGTTAATTTCCGAGAAAATTATCAAAAGCTGCAACATTCTTGGTATTGTACACTTATCATTGATAAGTTATCAAAAATTCTAAATTTATAAAACAATAAAATAATTTAGCATTGTTAACTTTTAAAAATTTCGTGAAAGAATTTTCTAATAAATGTCATTTAACTAAAATCAACGTCATCAACGTAAGTGAAAAATATTTAAAATTTTCAATTTGTTAAATTCAATTAAACCAATACTAAGTTTTTATCTGAAAACTTTGTGAAATGATTTTGTTTTGTAGCTAGTAAATTAAGTTAGTACTGTACAAAATATTTAATCTAATGGATAGTTTTGACATGGCAATATAATACTTACAATCGGAATAATTTGTCGAATGGTTTTTGAAAATTCTTTGACGACAACGCCGTTAGGAAATTGCCCGATAAGTCCCTAAACCGAATAAATACATAAAATTATAATCAATTTCTAAATGCCCTCTCCTATTACTTTTTACATGGTAAGTTTTATTCGAAAAATGACATGGCAGACGGACAATAAACAATTTATTTAATCTCAACTTAAAATAATTATACTAGACAGATATTATTACTGTCGTAAAGTTTAAGGCAGCAAACATTTTTGTTGTTAAAATTATAATCATGGTAAATAATTATTTCAAGCAAACTTTCAAAATTAAGAACTTGTAAAATATTTTTAGAATATTACGTAATACTCGATCTATAAAAACTATCAATTTGTAATTTAAGATCGGCTACACTGTATATGCATTAGGAAAAAGTTCAATACATAGTATTCGGCAAAACATTTATCGATTCGTTTTTAATGAAAACAAGTTATCAGTCTTTTGCTTACATAACGATTTGCGAGAAGACTATACTCTTTGATATTGTTTACAATAATACAAGTGCTTTGGCTTCGTATTCGTTACATAATTAGTAATTAGTGAAAGCTATAAGTTTATACTAATCTAGGTTAATCAAACTTCTCTCATTTATTTTCACCTTTAACCTTTCGCGTGTAAAATTAAAAGTTATTGTTTTTTATTTGTCGATAACGAATAAACTTATCTCTAATCTGATAATAACACTACCGGAGCTGTGGTGACAAAATTTAATAGTGCTAAAATGATAGTAAGAATATGCCATCAAGTGCTGTGAACGGACAGACAGTGTACAGTAGAACTGAAATAACAGTTTGGTTTAGTCGTCAAATAACACTCACAAGTCCTCGATGTCCGGCGAGAGATCCGACGGAACGCTGAATAGGTTTCGGTGTTCGCAGAATACGCTGAACGAAGAACACGAACACACTTTCGGGATGTGTTCGACGAGACAGCCCTCGGGCAGCCGCTTCTCCCGGTCCTCGTCCGGCCTCTTGCGGAACAGATTGTTGTAATACTCGCTTTTATGCGAATCCTCTGCACATAAAGTCGAGACAATAATTCATAATTCGCTTAATGGCTGCGACTCTCCGATGGAAAGGCAATCGAATGAATCAATTAATTTGATTTCTCGAAGGCATTAAACGCATAGCATAGCCTCCACTCTATCCACATCTCTCTCTCTCTCTCTCTCTCTCTCTCTCTCTCTCTCTCTCTCTCTCTCTCTCTCTCTCTCTCTCTCACGCGAACATCGAATGCATGTGATATGAGAGCAAAACGAGAGAGCGTTTAGACAATCGGACGCAACAATTGATCGCAGAATCACTACATTTATCATTAAATTCGGAAATAAAACGCGTAAACAAAGTCTGATAAAGCCTTGAATGGCATCTAATATATTAATGCATCATATTGTGCATCACATGTTCTCGCAAAGACAAACACGTTTATTCGTTTAAGTTATCTTGCTTCTTTTTATAGAATGTGATAAGATTTTCAAATAAAATATTATTAACAGAGCATTGACTTACCGCAGAATTTCTCATCCGAGCCGTCCGGACAGTCGTTAATGCCATTGCAGTTAAGCTTCTGGAGGACACAGATGGAGGAGCCGTTACCGCAAGGAAAGTAACCCGAATTGCAGACGTCGTCGACCGCCAACATTGTCGCCTCACTTACCACATGACCTGCGGTTTGGTTTCGAATGTAATGCACAAATAGTTTGTGTTTTATGTAAATTTGGTCATAAAATATATCGATTGTAATAATTACCACAATTTGTTGATTTAATGTTGAAAATCGCGACAATGAATACGACAAACATTTCGGAGATTTCTAACGATTTTCTGTTAATTAGATAATAACATAATTATTCGTTTCGAACACTTTTAGCACTTTTATTCATTATAACACTGACTATCAAACGCTTTAATTCGCTTAAATGTTATCTAATTTAATGATTCGATGATTTAATTATTTCGTATGACTTTGAGAAAAAAAAATCAATGAATTGTACTTTTGTTGGAAAGTTTTTCTTTGACTCAAGATTAATGTTTACAACTTGTTGGTTTTGTTTCGAAATTTTTACGCATTTTTAGATAAACTCTTATTTTTGAAAGAATGAAATTTTTATGTCATTGTTTTTATTTAAACTTTTAAAACTACATTGAACAATAATATTTAAGAATATTTAACAATATAATAGTATTTATTAAAATATGTAAAAATAAACCAATCATCAGTATTTAGTAGTTTATTAAGTTACTTGTTAATAACGGTAAGAGTTTAATTTGTTTAATTAATATATTAGCATAAAAGAATTTTTTAATTTAAACATTTTAACAAAATGTTGAATTTTGTTCATTATTATTTTATACGCGAAAATTATTCAAATATTGAGTAAATACTGTACTAATTGGCGAAATACTTAACTAATTAAGTAAACGTTAATTAAGTAAATTACAAATTAATATCAATTCAAATAATTTTACATTAATTACCAAAATAAATATAGCAATTAATTAGTGCACAAAACGAGGATCGAATGCGAAAAATGAACATTTAAAATATTGCAAGTGAATCTTCAATACAAAACAAAATAAAATACAAAGATTGTGCAACCATAAGCAAGTAATAAGTACAGCACAATAATTAATACAACAAATTAACTGTACTGTGTATTAATGAAAGCAAGTAGAAAATAGTAAAGATGAAATTCAATGATAAAACTAATGTATCTTACAATGTAGAAAGTATGCTACTCTACCCCTACATGACTCTTCTCCTTATAGCTCGGCAATTGGTCAACTCTACAAAAACAAACATGTACAAATGTGCTGTTTTGTTGAGCTTAACAGCCAATTCACTGTGTTTTACATTATTTTAAATTTGAGCTTAACTTTAATATTAAAAACTTGTTTTCCATTAAATTGTTTATAAAAAAAATAAATGATTGAAAACATTTGAAAATCGAAAAACACATTTGAGTTGATTTGAGCCAAACATTTGATTTTCTTAAGCATCGCTTCTATTGTCGTATTTTTGGGTCAACACTACAAATGTTTTATTACTTTTTTCCTCTTTTGTAAAGTTTTCTATTTATGATTCGATACAAATGTCGTCGAAAATAAATTCTCGTCTTTTCAGTCAAATCTGTTTGAGAGTCAGACAAAAAGATTTGACAAATTATAGCCAACAATAAAGTCTCGAATTTCAAGTTCACACTCGTGTGCAATGCAATAAAAAATCGAAAAACATTTTTTGCCCAATTTTTATGCTTGTTATTAGATTTTATTACTTATCTTCCGGTTAAATAAGCCGTTGATATACTGTATAACATAAATAAAAATGTTGTTTACATTTTATGAATTATTAATTGCATTTTTATTTTTATATGTTTGCTGCCAGACATTTACAAGCTTCATTTGATTGTAATGTGTTTAATTTTATTAAACATTTATTATTATTGCAAGATTATTGGAAATACAATTAAATTTAACGAATAAATCTAAATTTATTTAAACAAATTAATAGAAACAACAAACTTTTTAAAAGTAAAGTTTTAAAGATATTTATTTATAGTTATTATTTTAGAAAGATAGTTTTTAATTAAATATTATACCATAATTATAACTTAGTTATATTAAATAATTGGATAGATAATAATAACTTGGACATATTTATATCATTATGCAATAAAGAAAAATATAATATTAAATAATAATTTTCATATTTGTTACCAACTTCTTCCCATGTCGCATTTTATGAGCATATAAAATTTAATGTTTTTGCCTATTAGTTAGGTCATTGTACTTGATAAAAATGCCTCTCGACAATAGCATCAATATTGTTACCTAGAAATTAGTCAAGATGATATAAATTATGCTTGTATATAAATGTCTCTGTAATCAATCTAAAATTGAGAAAGGCATTAAAGCATATTCTGCAGAAGCTAATCATGGTTTTGCCCTAATTCAGCAATAAGCTTGCTAAATTTTATTTTAAAAATTACAAAACATATATTTTAGCATATTCTTTATGCTTAAAAAACTGGTTAGATTTTGATTATAATTTTGTTTTGAATATCGAAACAATGAATCTATTGTTTATGTAATGCAAATAGTGTTTACAAAATAAACATAACATTCAGTTATTAAGTACCACATGATATGACTATTTTATAAAGCATAAATATTTGAATAATTTTTTAATATTTTATGCAACAATTCAATTTAGTTTTTAAAAATTATTTTATAAATATTTAAACAGATAATTACAGTATAAATTAAACAATTGTTTTAAAAACATTTTTATTTAAAAAATCAAATCTATTTTATATAAAATATTTACATTATTTGCGATTTCTTTTATTCGTATAAAAATTTATATTATGAGATAAAAATTCAAAGACTTATCTATTTTCTAAAAAGAATTTTGGGCTAAAAAGCAAAATCAATATTAGATTTACAGTAAATCAAAAAAACATTTTTAACGGCTTTTCAGCTCTTAGTTTGTGACAAAACTCTATTTACTTTTTTTTGAAAATTTATAAATTCTAAATTATGCAAATAGCATGATAAAAATTCATATTTTTTTAAGAACAAAGTCGTCTAAAATGGCCTAAAATATAGTCGAAAATTACTAAATCGACTGATTTGTGTTGGAATAGAAGCGAGAGATTAGAATAATTTGCGTTAATAACCCGCAAAACCAATATCGCCATCCGTTTCGATACGCATTTCAAATACAATTTCAATGCAATTCATATCCGAAAGCACTTAAAACGACAAACATTTTCAGTGAAAACATTACTTTATTTCATAAAAACAAATCATTTCTCGTTTGCATTTGCACTGAAAAAATCGAAAACTTAAATCTCCGGCTAATTATTGGGAATAAAGGAAACCAGAGTATACATTTAATGCGTTTTTAAGCATGGCACTAAGCAGTTCTATTGTAGAGAGTGTGAGGAATAAATTGGCATGGAAATTTTTTATTAATTTCATTAGAATATAATCTTATTTTAATTAAATTTAATTTTAAACAATTTTTTAAAACTTAATTAAAAGTATAATGACTTTTTATAATGATTAATTGAATTTTCTCATAAAAAGAAATGTTTTAATTATTTATTTTGTTTACAAATTGCAAACACTTATCGTTTGCATTGATTTTCCTAATCATCGAAAAGGAGAAGAAATAAACAGAAATATTGAGCAGAACTGCAAGTATTGACTCAATTAATGCTTAAGAGGCAGTCGATTGACTCAAATCCAAACAAATGTACATAAAATTAAGACAATTGAAGGCTAGCGTGCGATGCGATATACTGTGCAAATGTAATACTATTTTCAGACTCTAGCATAAATATTTGGTTTTGATACATTGCTAAATAATATTACGTTTGCCTGGCATATTTAATTTATATTAAAACTTCAAATTAAAATGAATTTGCAAATTTCTCCAATTTGAAGTAATTTATTACATTCAATAAAATATTTTATTATTTAAAAATAATTTCTATTTTGACATTTTTATTTAAATGTGGAATGCAATGAATGTAGTAAATTCAGATTTAGTCATTTCTACTTATTTCCTAACCTGAACTCATAACTAACCCAAACCTTTCCATATACTCAGAAC
>JAQIXC010000248.1:0-36104 GCA_034697605.1 Metabelba pulverosa | reverse complement strand
AGTTATCTTTCTGTTAGACGAGTCAAATACTTTGATTTGATAATAGTAGCTATAATAGCCATAAAATATATCCTATGGCTATAGTATATACTATAAGGAGTAAATGTGTGCAATACTAACGTTCCCTCTCGTACTCAGACATGGACAGAGCGATCTGTGCGCCTTCGAACGACATTCCACTTCTCACGTCTTGCTTGATGTGACAGAAGGCGCCGACAGATAATGACATGAGAATGACGTTGAGGTCGGCCCTCTGGTAGACCCAACAGCGGTATTTGCTGTAGGCGTCGAGCGGGTCGTAAGTTATTAAATATGATTTCAGGTTCTCCTTCCAGAAGCCGATGCATTGCATTTGATAGTCGGGTTCGCTGTATATGTCGAACGGGCGGCCGAAGTGGTTAACCGATATGCAGTAGTCGGCGTCGATTTCAATGATCTTCTTGTCGGCGTCACAGACCGAGAAGTCCGAAATGTTTTCCTTGCAGTAGACGTTCGGTCGCGGCATTTGAGTCACTCCTCCTCTTATGCGGGTTTCGAACGGAATGTCTCCGCTCTGGTGGAAGCGGAACTTCCCGGCCACCGGACACTTGATTGATATCGGGTTTTTCGCTAAGATTTGGTGTTAGGTATGGCAGACCAGAACCAAAGATTAAAGTTTGCAATTAGTCGCAGTGCTCGCTGCACAGGCGGATCGGGGGATCGTACCTATCATGAGGTCGTACTTCCATTCCTCCTCGTCATTGAACATATTCCAGGCGCAGACAGTGGCAAATGTGTCGATAATCATCGGCTGTCCCTTTCGGTACCGAATGATGTTGTGATGTCGGGGAACGAAATCGAAGCAAACGAAGTCTTTTTGGCTAAGAGTGACCGACGGACGCGAAGCGGACATTAATTTAGATATATTTCAAGTGATATACTGTATATAAATTTACATTACATACTGTGCTGTATATATGGTATATATTGTATATATTGTTTGAATCTCAGTCGAGCCATACATACCAGCCGTTAATGCCGAGCCTCGCCATCACAAACCGAGTGCCACGTCTTTCCTGACATATGTAGATCTCCTGCTTAACCCGTCCGGTGTCGGGCCTCCACTTCTCAACCATAAACGTGGCATTAATGGTGACTTCGGCGTCAAAGTTAGCCGTATTGACCCAAACGCCGGTGAAGTTCTGCGGAAGAGTGCATTTGGGCGGAACCACTTCGGTCTTGACCGGAAACAGTCGCAGTCTTTCGGGACCTCCTTGTGGTGATCGCAGAGTATTGCATTCGGCGGTAATGGACACCGAGAGGAAGACGTCGTCATCTCTATTGGCCAACTGTTTAAAGCTTTCAATTATTCTCATATTCGTCAACAAAACCAATAATTCGTACAAAACAGCGGTATTTCTCCTCAATGCGCGACTCTCTCGAGTTGACGACTGCGAAGTAGTGGTTCTTTCCCACATACCAGTCCCCTAAGCACTTGTATTGAACCTCCGCATCCTCTGTGTCTTTCATTCCGGCGCACTTGCGATAGTTCATAATAAACTGTTGGTTGACATTGAAGAACTGAGTTCCTAATCGCACAGTTAGATCGCATTAGTTAGAATTACACAGTTAGACAGTCGTACCGCGTGTCCTACACACCCGGTATCTGACAGGCCGTGATGTTGGCCTCGGAGTGAGTGCACTCTCCCGTAAATTTGTACTGATTCTGGTAACCGAATTTCCAGACCCCTTCCAAACTGGACCGACAGTTCTTTCCGGACGGGTTGGTCGCTATAGTCGATTGAAAATACAATTACAGCTCATCTACACTGGTGTCAGCCCTTTGACGCCTTGACACTCGAAGCCGTCATCTGCATATCTAAAATGCAAGAATGCAACATGTTACTTACAAAATAGCGTGATCATCTCCTGGTTGAAGTCCAAGACTCTGCACACACTCTGAATGGTTGGACTTTCGCCGTAATTCAAGTTAACACAACCGGCTATATGTCGATCGATTGAGTCGTTAATACAATGCTTAACACATTTAGTCGTTTAATGTTTAGTTTGACTTACTTTCGATTTTTTCGATCACATTAAGGGTTCGGATGACGAGTCGAACGCAATGATAGCAATTCCTAAGCAAACAATTGAAGTAATACTTGTATTCGTTGTAAAAACTTCAGTTCAACTCAATCTTCGAAATTGAAAATCACTCGAAAGCACTTCCGACCGATCAGTCGGACAATGACAGTGTAATCTAAGTAAGTATTGGCTAAAAAGTCAAACTAACTATCACTTAGAAGTAAGAGTGAAGTGACGGTCAATTTCTCAAATCTGGTTGTGATCGGCGCTAACCCTTGTCTGAGAACAAGTGTGAAGTTATCGTAATTAGTGCTAAGCATCTGAAGACATTGTCCGCGATTCGAGAGGGAGTCGGATGTGATGGTTGTAAACACATTCTCTCCGTATTCTCTGGAGAACCACTCGCCCTGAAGAGTCTGCGGAATGTCGCACAGTTGCCTGTTTATGGCTATCACGTCCTGTCCATAGTATTGGCACTTTATGTGCCGAATGTTAACTGAAAGCAACAATTAAGTCATGAATTCAGTGATAATTGAATGACTGAAGACAACGCCCATTGGGTTTGAGGTGTAAAGTGAGTAAAAGTATTCGAACCCAATATCAGCAAAAGTTTGATTGAGTTTGTGTTGAGAAACGACATGATTGCCATCGATTGCTGCAAACCTAACAAACCTACCAAACCTAACGAGACATTTGTTCAAATTGGCGTCGATTTCCAATTAGGACCACTAGTGCGGTGTTTCGATTTGGTTGAGCCCTACCTACTCTCCATCTCTCTAAACAACAACACCTGAAAGCATCAGCTCAGGTAGACTACTAGGTATAGGTAATACAGCGTACAGTGCAGTGCTATTCCCACTCTCACCACCAATTCGAGTGTATGAGGGAAAGTCACTCTCCTCTCAACTACCTGTCCCATACAAAGCTCTACTTTCATACAGCAGTAGAAAACTGTAAAGTTACATGCTCATTTAATAAAGTTGTTAGATGAAAGTGACAATATAAAGTCATAAATATTAAAATTGTCTTACTGAATTTTCATTTCTAATATATTTTGACATAAGAGACATTTTATCTTCATACCAAATATTATATAGAATATGATATTAATGAATTATATATCTTACTGTATAGTGTACACTGTACATGCTAGAATTCTATTGCAAAGTTGAGTACAGAATAAAGTTTTAGTATGTTATTTTTATTTAAAAATATTTAAACACAATAAAAAACTAAGCCTTGATTATTTAATAGTAAAATAAAATATCTATAAACTAATTGACTGAACAACTATGTAAAATTAACATGGTAAATTGACATAATTCGACAGAATTAAGACATTTAATGTGTATTAGACTTATGATATGATATACAGTATAATACTGTCAGTATTAGAGCGTAGAGTAGAGAAACTTTTTCAACACTATATTTGTGAATGAATTGCAAAAATCAAACAAACAATTGAAGAAATGAATGAATGAATGAGTGATTCAATGATTGAGTCTTTGATTGCTTTTAATTGTCATATAATAGCAATTAATGATTGATAGAAATCTGGAAATTTGCGGTGAATTTGAGTGAAATGCTTAACTACTTCGACGGCGACTTCCGGCGCCGACCGCAGCAGAGTCTGGGCGGAGCGCACAAAGACGTACGAATGGCCGGACTTTTAATTAAATGATTTGTTATTGAAATTGGAGTCAAAACTAATTTGTCGACACTTTTCCAAATCAGACTCAAAGACGACAACTGTTGGAAAGGGCGGCGCAGGAGAGGCGAGACCGAGAGGTGAGTGAACCCGCGCTTACCGATTGCCGACTCCTAACGAGACTGAGTGCTAATGACGTGATTGTCCGCTGGTGTAGGAGCAACGGCGCCGCACCATCTGTGCGACTCTGATCCAGGCTTTCGTGAGAGGATGTCTGGTCCGCAAAAGACATGTAATTGAATTAATTGCTTAATTGAATTGTTTGCCAATTATTTGACGACTGTTTCGACGCTTTGTTTGGTTCCCAGTATTCGACAATTCGTAGGGAATTCGACCAAACGATCGAAGGACTGGCGAAAGGCAACCAAACGCTAGCACTCGATGCCATCGAACCGCTGATCCATAGGTTTATAATTTTCTATTCGGACCCGAAGGACGCCAAACGACTCGTAAGAATGGTTTCTAGAATTTGTCTGAAACGGTGGTAACAGTTGTTCTCTCACTCGAAGACTTGGTTGAGTCAGCAGATGATAAAACTGGTGAACAGTATCGCTGCAAAAGTGGTGAACGACTCAAACCATTGGTTATATCGAATCAAATGCTTACTTCACTTCAATATAACTCATTTGGTGGCGACTGTCGAACAGCAGACGTCGATCGCAATACCGATGCGGGTGTTGGAGGTGTACACGAGCGCCGACATCTATAAGTCTTGGGCCGATTCACACAAAGTCGACACAATATTGTCTTCAATTTGGAATTATCTTATTTGTCACCAGTTTTTCAATCAAATGCGTCGTTTGATTGATACGAAAATTCCGGAACCGTTCGAACCGACGAGTAAAGCGCCGACACCTTTATCCGCAACACTCCTCGACTTAGCTCTTCGGCCATTCAAGACATTGAAGGAAAGTAGTGAACGAAATGCGTTTGTATTTATGCGACACTTCCTCGACGAGGGCTTGAAAGGCCCTTTCAGTCCCCAAATCAAGAATTATGTTCTGAATCACCTGACGGATCCGACCACTGACCACATCCGGGCCGAACATATAATCGATTGTTTACTTCCGAATTACTCTAAAGATTGCATTGAATTGAGTTTAGCGCCGAATATATGGCTCTTCTATTCGGTGGTCAAACTCATTGACATTCAGAGCAATCGAATCGACACCAGATATGCCGTCAAATACTTACATATATTGAGATGTCTTTCCATACATTTGTCGCAAATGACGAATTCGAGCGCTAATGCAGACGACAATCTCGAAGACAACGAACCGATGGACACTACTGAGGGCACAGCCCACGAGTCGAGTGCTTTGGACGCATCACTAGTCGAACAATTAGTTTCAATGCTCAACGAACCGACTCATGTGTCGGTCATCACAGGCCTTATAGACGCAAACAACCTAATGAACGATTCGGAAATAGTGATATCATTATCTTGTTTATGCCATTCCCTTCTGTCTGCCCACCCTTTGGCGGTCAACCGATACCGGTATGAGAGTAGCACTCATTTGCTTGCATTCGAAGTCTTATTGAATTAATGTCTTCAAACAGATTGTTATATACACTCGCATTCAAACCCGAGTTCCTACGACTGCTCTGGAGATACATAAAGGATGTGTCGACGCCATCGGTGTTTGGTTCACCCACTTCTCTGCTCTTCGTGCTGTCCCGTGGTCTGCCACTGGCGGCCGTGCAGTGGCACCAGATCCTGCCCCAACTGACGCTGTTCTGCACTTTATTCAGTTACCTATTCCCGACCTTAGACGACGTCGAGTTCTACAGAGACGTCGACTCCGAGTTTGAGACGACGGGCTCTCACTTGTCGACTATGCCGTTCACTCTCCAAGAGTTGGCTTCTATGGGACTGACTCTGCGCGACGTCTGCATTGGGTTAGTCGAACTGGCCTATCACGACACTCGGCCTACTGTGCGCGACGACTATCAAAACGCACTGAAGAGCGTTAACCCAAACCAAATCAATGACCAAAACCGAAGTGAAGACCCGAAGGACGTGACGCGCCATTGGATGAAACTTTTCAAGTCTTGCGTCAAACTCCTGCGTCAACTGCACGCCCGAGACTCGAGGCGACAGTTTTGTCCGCCCGACCACTGGATCAGCAAACAGGTGTCGATTCCAGTGGAAAGGCCCACCAATTTCAGGGTTGGTATACAACAACGGAGGTCTATGTATAGGGAGTTCATGGGTTTGCGACACCTGACCCGCGAGGAACTGGAAGAACACGGACCGCCTCTTTCGACGACTGAAGTGCGAAATGTGACGGTTCTGCAAGAGATTCCATTCGTCGTCTCATTCCTCGATCGGTTCAAAATACTGCAAACCCTGATAGCGATCGACAGAACCCAACAGAGGGGCGACCCAAACACCTTCAACGTGATGGGCGCCAGCATTCAAGTAGTCATACGCAGGAACTACATCTACGAAGACGCGTTCGAAAAGCTCAGTCCCGAGAATGAGCCCAATTTGAAACAAGCGCTGAGAGTGCAGTTGGTGTCGGCCGTGGGCCTGGAGGAGGCGGGCATTGATGGAGGTATTCGTCTTTGTTGAGTACAGTGAACATACATTGTCTAATACCGATGCAATTTGTCTAAAACTGCCAAGGTGGTATATTCAGGGAATTCCTGTCGCAACTTCTCAAGACAGCATTCGACCCAAACCGGGCCTTCTTCGGCTCGACCAGCGACAGTCTGCTGTACCCGAACCCATCGGTCACTCTGATTGTGGACAACTACGTCCAGCACTTCTACTTCATCGGCCGAATGCTCGGCAAAGCCATCTATGAGAATATGCTGATAGAACTGCCATTCGCGCCCTTCTTCCTGGCCAAACTACTGGCCCGACACTCGGCCTCAGACATTGAGATCCATCATTTGGCGTCACTCGACCCGGTTATGTACAAAAATCTAATGTTCCTCAAGAGCTATGAGGGCGACGTCTCTGACTTGGGTCTGGACTTCACTGTAATTAATAGTGATTTGGGAACGACTCAAGTGATTGAATTGAAGCCTAACGGCGCTAAGATTCCGGTGACGACTCAGAACCGCATCGAATATATCCATTTGATGGCCGACTACCGGCTCAACAAACAGGTAGTCGAAGAACACAACTAATGACTGCTTTTTGTTTGAATAATCATTTATTGCATTTAAGATCCGAAGCCATTGCGCGGCTTTCAAACAGGGATTGGCGGATGTGCTCGACCTGGACTGGCTCCGGATGTTCGACCCCCGAGAACTGCAAATCCTCATCTCCGGTGCGCCCACACCTATTGACATCGAGGACCTGAAGAAGCACACCAACTATGGCGGTGGCTATCACGCGGAACACTACGTCATCAGCACCTTCTGGAAGGTTGTCCAGCAGTTCGATGAGAGCGAGAGGAGACAACTCCTCAAATTCGTCACCAGTTGCTCCAGACCTCCCCTTCTCGGCTTCAAAGACCTGTTCCCCGCCTTTTGCATCCAGAACGCGGGCCGGGAGGCGAACCGACTGCCCACGGCCTCCACGTGCATGAATTTGCTCAAATTGCCCGAATTAGAGGACTTGGAGGCTATGAAGCAAAAACTCAAGTACGCCATCGATTCGGGCGCCGGCTTTGAGCTCAGCTAACGATATGATTGTATAAATTGTTTATGTTTTGCGACAATAAAACGAATTTTCATTTTCCTAATCGTCGTCTTCCGTCCCAATCGCTTCGTTATCCCATAAATAGATTTTGGTTTCGGCTGCCGTCACCAGTTTGTTGGCACTGGGATGTGCGCTCAGGGAGTGCACTACTCGATGTTTCGGGTGACCTATTTTCGAGGTTATCTTCGCCTGAAATCAAATTCGATTAAATCCGAATTAGGGAACGACACGAGCACTAGGCATACGAGCACTTAGTCACTACTCCAGACCTCAATTAAATCCCAACAATAAACGAATCCGTCTTCAGAGCCCGAGATTATGACAGAATCGTTGACAATAAGACTGCTATCGATTCGGTATTTGCTGTTCGAGTGACCGCTATATCTGTTTGCGTGCATTCGTAGACATAAGTATAGACTAGTTTAGAGCCAAACCTATTGTCACATCACTTACACAGCGAGGACTTCGCCATTCGATTTGTCCACTAATTTAATCGTATTATTCAAACAACTGATGAGAAGGCACTGTCCGTCTCGGGTCAGCGAAACACTGGTTACTTGTGCTGAGAGAGGAGTTCGAGTGTAAGACTACCGAAGTGTTGGTTTGAGTTACGGTAAGCTTACCGTTAAATCGGTCGCAATTCATGACCCCTTTCCTCACATCATAGGTGCGAACGGCACAGTCAAGAGAGGCCGACACTATCTGGTGGTCGGAAACGGCAATCGAGGAAACGCTGTCTTTCGCCTCATCTAACACTTGAATCGCTTCCTTCGCCCGACTCTTACAGTCCCAGAGTTTGACACTTCCATCGACCGAAGCCGAGACGATGACCGACGAGTCTTCATTGAATCGGACGGCGTTAACAGTGGCCGCGTGTGCTCTGTAGCGACGAACGGCTTGACCGGTCGACACATCCCATATGAAGACACACTTATCCATTCCGGCCGACGCTAATTGGCTGCTATCGCAAGAGCCGCAGCAGTCCATAACCTCATACCCGTGGCCTCTGTAGGTCTTCAGTAACAGTGCTTTCGATGGATTCCATAACTTCAACACAAAGTGAACAAACATTCAGACATTCAGTTAATCCCAAGACTTGTCTCATCACTCATACCTTCAAACTCTTATCACTTCCACATGTCATACAGTAGTCGCCATCAGCTGTTCCGACAAATACGACATTCAATTAGACTATAGTATAGACTATTAGACTCCGACCGAAACGTACCGTTGAATCTAACGGCGCGAACCGCTCCCTGTCTGCAGTCGATGTCTTTGATCTGAACTAATGGTAAACTCATCTCAAACTTGGACTCAAGTCGTGACTATTTCACGACAAACGCCAATCAAATCCAAATCTGTAAACAGTATTCTCTGAGTTTGCGTCCAACCGATCAACTGATCACTCCATAAGACGTTCGACAATTAGAGGTAGGGGTGGCTAGAGATGGGGTAGAGGCAGATGACGGCGGAATGGGTTCGTCGTCTGGAGTAGTCGTCACGCGCTTTGTGTGCGGCGTATGGTTTGTGAGGCGTCTGCGCAATGAGTGGTTCATTGGTTTCATAGGTTTGAGTCAATCGTCAAATGTTTAGCTTTTGGTCTCATATTTGTCTCAATTGTGTCTCAATTCTTCACTAATCGCCGAATACGAACCCAATGCTCGACTCTACGCGCGGAAGAGTAAGTCTCAGCCGATATGCCGGTGCTCTGAGTGCAGGCATCGGCTCTTGCGAACCGACGTAAACGTGTAATTGAATGCAATTGCGATGAATGAGTGAATCGGTAGTGCAATGAGTGGTCTATCGAATGTGTGTTGGAGTGAGTGAGACAGCGCTCCCTCTCCTCTCCCTCTCCTCTCCCACTCCTCTCCCATCGCCTTCCCATCGCTCTCACCACTCAATACATGCGAACACAAACACAAACACAACTCCATATCATCAATGGTTAGACCAAATGGTGTGAGAGTTGAGGTCAACGCTATTAGTCTATAATTGTCTCTCATTTCTCTCATTTCTCTCATTCCCGACATTCACTCATTAACTGCATTTCAATTCAATTCACTTCTAATTCTAACACTTATTTTGTTTGCTTTTAATTCATTTTCTGGCATTTGTTTTACATAAGCTATTCATATAAAGCCAATTAATAGTGAGTCTAAAAGTCAATATATTAGTAGATATGAGTTCAAAGGTCACCATCTTTTAGTGCATACATCGTTTGATAGATATGTATAGTATTTAATGGTTTGGAGTTTAGGCTAATTATTACGGTTTAACTCAATACTAGATTTGAATAGAATTTTAAACTCAATTCTTAGCCGTCTTTTGCCACAATTGGTTGTTAAGTAAGACAGCAATTACTCGAATCAATATATGCAGACATTAATTTGTACAGTTATATCGAATAACTCCATTGCAGCTAGCTTACCTCTGATCTTGCAAAAGTATAATGCCACATTCTTTCCAGGCTTAGCTGAGTGAGCAAGCTAAACTAATTTATAGACAGGTTAGCACACTTGTTCCAAACTAGAAGTATCCGCTCATACACCTAATGATGTAACTAGGTGATCTAGTTAGAATGAACATGATCGATTGAGATTTAGCGGTAATAGCAAATGCAAACTAAACTGAATTGACTGTTGACTGCTCGGGCAGATGGCGGGCGGACAGGACCAGAAGTGGCAGAAGGACGCGGCGGACCAAAACTTCGACTATATGTTCAAAATCCTAATAATCGGCAACAGTTCGGTCGGAAAGACATCGTTTCTGTTCCGTTACGCCGACGACTCGTTCACCTCTGCGTTCGTCAGTACTGTTGGCATTGACTTCAAAGTGAAGACTGTCTTCAGACAAGACAAGAGAGTGAAGCTCCAGATTTGGGTTCGTTTCCTCTCAATTATAGCTCCTATACCTCCTATACCTCTACACCACATCTCCATATCTAACGGTTTGGGATCTGATTGCAGGACACGGCCGGACAGGAAAGATATCGAACGATAACAACGGCCTACTATAGAGGCGCTATGGGATTCATACTCATGTATGACGTGACTAACGAGGAGTCTTTCAATAGCGTCCAGGACTGGTATGTATTGAGTTGAGGGCACTGGACAGGTGTTAATTGGAATGTGCTGCCAGGGTGACCCAGATCAAGACGTACTCGTGGGACAACGCACAGGTCATACTGGTGGGCAACAAGTGCGATATGGAGGACGAGCGGGTCGTGTCGTTCGAGAGGGGCAAGCAGTTGGCCGACCAGTTAGGACTGGAATTTTTCGAAACTTCGGCCAAAGAGAACATAAACGTGAAGTCAGTGTTCGAGCGCTTAGTCGACATCATATGCGATAAGATGTCTGAGAGCCTGGACTCGGACCCAACTCAGGTGAACGCCCCGAAGGGCACTCGTCTCACCGATAATCCTCTTCCAACCAACAGCGGCTGTCAGTGTTAAGGACGGGTGTCGTCGGTGCGTATCTCACTTCTGGCGCTGTAATCACCACTGAATTTAGTAATTAATTATCAAATTATTATCATTTAAATCGAACTAAAGTCTAAAGTTTTTAACACATTATTCGGTAATCCTTTCAATTGGTTGAGGCGTTAAGGCTTTGAGACGTTAAGCGATCTTTAGACTCATTTCACGTTTATTTCAATCCAATCTAAAAGGTTTACTCAGTTATGAGATCTCATGTGAAGAGTTGAGTTGTGTTTGCAATTAATTAACTAATTAATTAAATTATAAATAATAATTATATATATATAAATATAAATTATATATAAAATTAATTATACACTATATACAGTACAGGTATTATATTTTATATGATATTTACTGTATATAAAAGTACACAAATTGTTATATACAAACAAAACATACAAAACGACGGCTTAATTAAACTGTAAGTCTGTTTTAGACGTGTCGTCACTCGAAACCACTATATGATCGACACTTTTCAGTATTTTTATCAATTGATTCGGTCGAGTGTTCGCTCGCGACCAGACATTCGCTGAATCAATGGCCGGACAGCTGTTAAGCCGATAATTATTGCTATCGAAGAGATAGTTTGTGTTCATTCAGTGCTATAAAACACCAATTTCTTGCATTTCAACAGAACTGAACCAATTCTAAGTCAATATATTAGTCATTTTTATTTTTTTATTTATTTCTCATATATTTTTAATTTAATTATCATTTGAGTAAACATTCCATTAATTAAATTCTCTATCATTTGTGCCAAACAGTCGAAGGAGTGCACAGTTTATCATATTTTACAATCATATGTTGTTTTTGATTTTTCGATAAATCGTTTCCATTTTCCAACTCATTGCCCGTATAAATGACTTTAATTTCCAAAATTATATTCAATAAATTTGAGCATTGTATTTTAAGTTATTTTGATTGTTTATACAGTTTTGCGATTATTTGAGAATAATTGCAAATAAGGTTCGAAGCAATACATTCCGAGTGAGACGAGACATGATCTCCAGATCTTTCGATCTCTATTCAAATTACACAGTTCTTAGTCTTAAATCTAAATCTATTTAAGATCAATTTACTAAAATTATTTAAATTCTCCATTTTGTTGATTTCTATTCTATTACGTTTAATTAACAAACAAATGAACTTAGTAAAATGACGTGTTTGGGACTAATCGGGAGCATATTTTGCCGAACCTTTAATGCAGTGCAGGAGTTGTGAAACAAATAAATAAATTTCCCAAATGTTTCCCTCATTTAATGTATTGGAAAATACAAGTATTGAACATATCTTTTGAGTTATTTATTTTCTATTCTCTACTAAATGGGTATAAGTGTCGACATGTTTCCGAAGCACACAATCATTTAGATCTTGCATTCGATGCATATTATGTCTGAAGATGAGACGTAACTTCAAATTCTTTTGTGCTATTTATTGTAACAAACAATAGTCCATAACTAATGCAATGTTTATGTAAACCATATTATCAATTGATTTGTGCTTAGAGTCTAATATCTATTAAGTGGTACTCTTTTTCAAAACAAAAAGCATTTAATTCAAAGATTATTATAGTCGACAAGTTGTCGCACAAGTGAGAGGACATGGATTTGCGCTCATCTATTAATAGTCGATTGTCTCACACTTACACAGTATAAGTTTACATTCTCCACTACCTAGTCAAACATCTTTCTAATTCTTCAATGTCTCATTTCTAATCACACAGTACAGTTTTATCGATATTAGAAATTATTTTTTACTAATTAAAACAAATTGCATATTGTTTATTGAAGTGAGATTTATTTGAGGATAAAATTTAAACGCATTTCAATGAAAACTTAAGACATACTGTATATACAGTATAAGATCGCAAATCCATTGTCACCTTTCTTGTTGAAGTTGTCGACTCGAAAACATTATCAACTCTAATGTAATTGAAAACAATATTGTTATTATTATTTTTTCAGTGTAAACGCATTCGTGAGACACACGAAGGGATAAAATTCGGTTATCAGGCAAAGCAGTGTTATGTCCACTTTTGCCGTTCGGTTTAAATCTATTTTCACTATTATTTACTACTAATTCTATATAATCGTACTTTAAATTATTAATCATGTAATAATTTCCGCGCATTAGACACTTCACCTCGCTATTTATTTGTTAAAAATATACATGACTAATTTCTAGCTACAGTACTATCAAATTATTGTTAATTTGAACATGATATTTTTTGAATATTATGCGAATAAATAGTGAAATACTTAGGACTAATGCGCGGAAATGGCATTTGTTGTGAGGAATGGAATGAGAGAGAGTGGAGAGAAGGAGAGCACCTAATCGTACAATGAATTCAGTTATATTGATATGCAGTATATGTACTATATATAGTATATCTATAATATTTGTCAATTTATGAATAGATAGTGTATTTAGTGGTCAGTGAAGGGATTTGAGCGCAATGTTGACTAACTTGTAAGTATAGGTTATGCATGAAAAGACTGGTCTCTACAACGGGTTTAGCGCCAATTGTTTTGATATTTTCTTATTATTTATTTATCTCTGATTTGATTTGAAATTATATTAATATAAATAGCGATTGATATACCGAACGGATTGCCAATTACTCGACCCGAGAGATGGGTTCACTACTGTAGAGTTGTCAACTCGGAGAGAGTAACTGTGCAAATGTTATACTGTATTCATAGCACTGCTGTGCCCCTAATTGTCTAATTTCCAAATATAAAACATTTCGATGATTAAGACATAAAATAGTTTCGATTGAACTCAATATTTAGATATATTTGTTTGTAAAGACTGTTTTAAAACCAATTGAAGACCTTTTTTGTCATACATTCTTCGAATCATTTATTTTTATCAAATTATTTACACAAATCGAGTCATTAATGCATTTAAAACAATATATTGTAAAAACAATTAGAAATATATAAATAAATTAATTTGTTGTCAAAACCGATTCACATGTCTTTCCAATGTCTGGGCGCCCACTCCGGCGGCTATGGACTGCAGGTGAGACAAAGGCCGACGTCGTTTCGGTGCGAATGCGAGCACTGGTAGGACTTGACGGCACATAACCGACAAAAGCTATTATTGCAATGAAAACAAATGAGAGAACAGTCGTCGCAAACACTTCTTTCGCAGAAATAACACGAAATCCAAACCAAAGAGCTATTCGTCAGACAGTTGAAGCATTTGCTGCCATTCCTCTCATTGGTGAGCGCGTCGGCACCACTACGGCTACTCGACTCCCCGCTCGACCGACTCCTCATTAATTGGTTTAATGCCAACTGAATACCCACTGAAATGGCAAAACACATAACAATTGGTAAAGCAATCAAATATCGCATTAATGCCATCGAAGCCACCATTTGACGGACCGACGGACCGACAGACCTGAGTTCGGGTGTGAACTACAAAAGCGTTTATTGTTTCCATTGTTTTCGGCTTCAAAACTGCGTTTAGTCGACATAATTGCCGTTTCGTTCGACAATTCAAAGCCAATCGGTGTCTCAAATGTGTCTGAATTAGTGATTCACGAAATGAGGAAATGATAACCGAATTGAGTCTAACTGTTAGACTGCCTAACGATTGAGTCGATTGAGTCGATTGAGTCGATTGAGTGAACGTAAACAGAAATTTGAGCCAATTTTTCAATCGTCTAACAAATCGATGCAATTTTGTAAACAAAACACAAGACATACTCTACGACAGCGAATGCAACGATAATAAGAAGACATATATAGCGTATTGTAAGCCATTCTCTGCTAAAGGGCTTTCAAACTGCAGTAATTGGTTAGACGTTATTCATATGAAATGTATGTCAAACTGTATTTGCATTGAATTATCATATGTTTGCCTCAAATCAAAGTTTCGGTGATTTGAGTGAACATTACGTAACGTAAACCCAAACCGAATGCAACACTAAATTGCGTTTAGTTTTGGTACTCAACCGCTAATCAGTTAATTCAATACTTATTCGACAATTATTTCTCAATTATTTTATATGAATTTGTTTTATTTGAGTCAATAATTTAGCGCTAATTTCGTGTTGAAGTGATTGAGAATTGGTTTTTGTATAAGAATTGGTAGTATTAGTGAAAATGAGTCGAAAGGCGTTTGAGTTGTCGTCAGTGACAGAGAGGGTAACGATTGGAGAGAGGGTTCGGATTAAGGTATTTGAGATGAGATTTAGTTTGGATTAAAGCATTCAAATGAGTACTAAATACACAATTGAACCCAAATTTCGACAACAGATCCAATGCATGGAATACCGCGGAAAGAGTCTCTATTTGGGGACTAATGATAGTTTTGTCGTTGAACTCAAGTACAGCCCCAACACGAGCAGCGGCACCAGTAGCGGCACCGGTAGCGGCACCGGTAGTGGCAGCGGCGCCGGCAGCGTAAGCAGTGGATGCGAAGCTGGCCTTCAGTACAAATACCTGGGACTGCGAAAGCCGGTGGCAGTCCTGAAGGCCATCTGTATTCTGGAGCGGATTGTCTGCGTTTGCGATTCGAATCTAATTGTCTTAAATCAAAGCGATTTAGAGGTCGTGTCGTTCGGAACCAAATTGAAAAACATTAGCACTTTATGTCTGAATGAAAACCCGAATAACAACAACCCGTTTAGCGTTCAGTTATGTATAGCTCGAAGAAAACAACTGATTGTCTATAATATGACGTCAGAGAAGATGATTGCCGTCAAAGAGGTCTCTTTGCCTGAGTTTGTGCTCTCGCTCTCAATGGACGGCCAATACATATGTGTGGGAACGGACTCGCAGTTTCTGATTGTCAATTGGGAGACCAGTATTACTCAAGACTTGTGTTGTGCGGACACAGACATCGCGATTCCGGTCTCCAAACGAATTACTAAAGAAGAGTTCCTCATCTCTGGTCCATCTTCTTTAGGCCTATTTGTGAAGAGCACAGGTATTTCGGAAAGACCACCACTTCAGTGGAGCTCAGATATAGTGGCGATCGCTTACTCGCACCCATACATCCTCTGTCTGAGCGATAGTTTGGTTTCTATATTCAGGTAAAACTCATTTAATACTAAACAAACGAATGAACAATAAGTTTGGTTTAAAAGTATCGACTTTTCCATAGCGTTGTCGACCAACAGCTTAAACAAGAAATTCCTATCAGTTGTGGCACATATATAGACAATTTCGACGGAATTATTCTCATTTCGACAATAGATAGTGTCTTTGAGTTGCGGCCAATCGCGTGGCAAAAGCAATTGGAAAGCCTTCTGAACGAAAAGCAGGTGAAGGAAGCGCTCGACTTGAGCCACAACTGGCGAGAGGCCGGTCTCTCCCAACAAGACTACCAAAGGGTTCGGTTGGAAGTGAAGAGGAAATCAGCTTTTGTTGAACTATCGCTCAAACATTTCGACGACGCGAAGCAACTCTTTATCGAATCGAATGCAGATATTCTTCAATTACTTAACGTATTTCCAGATTTACTACCGAATAGTTTGAGGTCCGAACGATCTGCTCATTACTTCATTAAAGACTTGCATTTGTCAATCGAGCGAAACAGCGAACACTTCGAGGAATACAAAACATTTTTGTTGGCATTTCTCTACGAATTGGTTTCAAACCAATGCGAACAATACCGAAGTCGCGAATTGGAAATACATACGGCTTTGATTTGTCTATGTCTTGAGTCGAAGATCTATTCGAAACCCGTTTTACAGCTTTTGGCTAAAACTGGTGTCGCAGTCGACTCGACTCACGTAGTGGAACGACTCGAGCGAACCGATAGCCACCACTCTTTAGCTCTTTTCTATTCCTTTAGTCCAAAGAGTTTCGATAAAGCAATTGATATTTGGCTTAAACTCGAAACTAAACAATATAGCGATGACTCGTATCCGGGACTACAGTGTTTTGCCGACTTCTTGAGTCGTATCGATGACGAGGAGATAATTCTCAGACATTTAGACTTTCTTCTCGAAAGGGATCAAACTCTCGGCGCACAAGTGCTCATCAATACCACCGATTCGAACCGAATCGCACCGAATGACTCGAATGCGGATAATATTGTTCGACATTTGCAGCGATACTCCGAAGCCGAACAGTTATATTTAGAGCACCTGGTCTTCCAAATTAAGATCGAGGTAAAGTGCAAACAAACTATACAGTACAAACTATTGTTTTACTATTTTGTTCTGCATACAATTTAATTAAATTTAAACTGCTTTTAATTGCCGGTAATTTTAAATTCAGAAAAGGTTTAGTTTAAGCAATTAAATCAATTTTTAATTTTTGTTTACAAATACGCTTTGCGAATATAGAGTTTTGTATCGGCAATTTTGCAATGCATAAATATTTTTTAACTTTCAATTTTTCATAATCGCACCTAATTTGTAAAACTTGAATTTAGGTTTTTAGGTTTTGTACAAAATTGCAGCATGGTTTTTAAAATACAAATTCTTAAAGTTAAAACTTAAAAGCAATATTTTTATTATCTATTTTATAAAAATGGATTTTAATATTTTTTATTTAAACTTATTTGTAGCATGTATAATTTGCCGTTTTATGATATGTTTAAAAATTAAGGTGATATAAACATTTAAAGTTGAAATAATTCATATTTGTATGCAAAATATACATTCTATTGGATGAAAAATCTTGAATTGAAATGCTATATATTTACGTTTAGCTAGATACCTATTGATTTTGACAGTTTATTATAGATAATTATTTTAGATAAAAAAAGTTTAGTTTTACAAATTATATGCGATTATGGAAAACCTGGTTTCTGCAAATCGAAAAATAATTATGCTTGACAAATGATTTTTAAAAATCCGACGGAACATTGTAAATTCGTATAGTGTATGTAGGAATAGTATTTTCAATTATCTCAATTGGCTAAATTTAACAATGGTTAATTCGACAAAATAGCATAATTTTGCAATTATTATACGGATTGATGAGTTGGGAACGTGTTTTCGAAAATATTTGTACTTGATGAATTTATACAATTACTAATCAGGGTAAAAATATCTACAATGTAGATTCTACATTGAGATTTGTAAAAGTGGCAAGTTTTATTTTTATTATTGGATTTTAGTGAAATGTAGTAGAAGTTTATAAATAGTATATTGTTAATTTGTTGAATGATTCACCAAGTTATCTTTTAATTTTTTGTATTATAATTTATAATACAGGTTAGGATAGTTGATAACAGGGAAGTTGACTGTACACTATAATTATACAGTACTATAAAATAGCATAACAAACATTTATTTATACCGGTATTTTAAATTAAAATGCATGATTTAGCTGTTAATTTACTAGTTTAAGGTAGTTTATTCTTTTTTGTTATTTTTGGATTGATTTAGTTTTAACCTGTTTAATTTTATTATTATCTTAAAAATTTATATATGGTAGTTATATAAATTTTAATAGATGTAATATCTTATGGATTAACTAAATGTTGAATTAAGCAAGTTTTACTTTGAGCTTTATCATTATTAAAATGATTTTAAAAATATTTACTTGCATCAGTTAATATTTTATTTATATAGCTTTTAACGAAATTCCAACTAGATTAAAGAAAATATAAATATAAACTTACTAAAAATAGAAAGTTATTGATATCTTAGTTAAATTATAATTAGATATTTCATCGTTGTTTAAATTAGAGAAAATGTCCGTTGAAGTTTTTTTTCTAAATGTGACATGGTTAAATATGCTGTGCTTGTCTAACATTATAGCAGTCAAATTCATTGTTTAGAATTTTGGTTTTGAGTGATTTTGCATTTAACAAATTGAATGCATAGATAAAATCACAACAGATTTTCCTTTAGATCATAATTTCCTTAAACATGAGTTAGTATTACTGTAGAACCAAAAGTCTAGGACTGAGTCAACACATATTTGACCCAAAATCCTCTTTTAAATGTTCACTACTTTTGTCTCAAAATGAATAAATCAATGTTTGATTCAATTATTAGATGAATTGCATTTTTCATATTAAGCTTTAAATAAAATTGCTAAATTATTTCATTTTTTGCATTTAAACTCATTAGTTAAGCGGATTTAATAAATTTTAGTATTAATTGTTGAGAAATACAACCTAACACAATTTCGGAGAATGTTTCTAGCTAATTCTAGTTTCGGTTATTATTGGTGTTTTAAAAATAAAAATACAAATGCAAATGAAATGAGAATTTATTTGCATTTGATATATAGAACGAGAAAATTCACACTTATTTGGCTTTAAAATACATCAAACAATTGCAAAAAGATTTTGAATCTAAAGACTCGGATTTGGAAGCAGTAAAGGACTTAAGGAATAAATTGCGGCTTTTGTTGCGGGAATCGAGTGGTTATAACATGAAAACAGTTTTAGAGAAAGTGATTGAAGCGAAACTGGATTACGAAAGCGCTATAATCTACGCGAAGTTAGGGCAACACGAGAACGCACTCACTGTCTACGTCGACCGGTTGGCCGACTACAGGCTCGCCGAACAGTATTGTCTCGAACTCTGCGCCGAAAACTTCGATTTGAAACAAAGATATCGTTTGTTTCGGACACTTCTCGGCGTTTATCTTAATTTGAGTCAAAGGTTTGCGATTTTACTCTTTAATTAATTTTGCATGGTCAAAATTACATAATCAATTTAGGGAAATATATCACGTTTTAATATTGTATATATTAAATTAAAATGTATAATTTTTAAGTTAAAAATATTAGTATCTCTGATTATAGTATTGCAATGCATTCCTAAAAATCAAATTAAAAAATCTTGAAAGTTTTAGCGAAAATAGTTTCATTTTACTGTAGTTTCTAATTCAGTGTTTAATTTAGTTGAATTGTATTGAGCAAAATAGTTTTTATCATGTTAGCGTATTTGATATTTTTAAGCTAGAAATTTTAATGTATGACCTTATACTAAATACAGAAACGTTTAGATACAGTAATTACTTTAATGGCACAGTTAGTGTAACTTTGTTTGAAATTTGCATTGTTTTTATTACGAAGAAGTATTATGGTAATTATTTAGACAAGATTATTGCTTGCTTGTTTTGAGCGACTGAGTGGCATGGTCAATTTGTATGTCGAACAGGACTGACTTGAACGTAGCCGCACCGGCCCTACAGCTCCTGAACAGTGAGACGACAGACTTGGACACAATCGAAGTGTTGCAACTCATTCCCCAAATGTGGTGCCTCTCGGCAGTCAAGCAGTTCCTCAACAAAGCGATTCGACAATCAGTGCATCGGTTGCGGCAATCAATGGTAGCTAAAGGTCTGGCCATCACTCAGAACCGAATTGTGAGGCACCAGAAGTTGACGACACAACGGGAGTCGCTACTCCTCACCGAAAACAGGTTTGCAAACACTTGAATGCATTTAATCGCAATTAATCTACAAATATGCTCACAATGTACTTATATATACTGTATAGACTGTATAGAATCTATAGACTGTATAGGCTATAGACTGTATAGAATCTATAGGGTATACTATAGAGGAATTTAATTTCTTATTTGTGTTGTGTGTGCAGTGTTTGTTCGGTTTGCAGAACTGCTATAAACGAACCCGAATTCGTGTGGATTCCCGGCCTTCGAAGTGTATTACATCCCCATTGCGGCAAACTTTTAACCATTCATTCCTCACATTAGACCAAAATCCGAATTCACTTTCCAATTATTTATATATTTAATACGAATATTTCGCTAAAATAATTGTTCTATTTTAGACAGTTTTAAAGTTTACATTATTTTACCAATTTATTATGTTAAACTTGTTAATGATTTATTTAAGAGTATTTTTATTGGTTATTTATGTATTATATAATTTAATTCGTTATTTATAATTAAACTGAATTACTTATTTCAAGAGTAAGTTCTTAATAATAATTAATGACATGCATCATTTGTTTAATATTGAGTCGAAATACTGTGTATTTTACTCTCAACTGAGTTGGGGCTCAATATACACGAAAAGAAATGAGTGAAATGTGTTTAGACCTAAGAGGAGGCTAAGAGGAGGTGAGGTAAGTGGAGGTAAGTTATTATGATATTTAGCCCAAAATTCCTTTGCATTCCATTTACATAATTTCAGACTTCGCTCAACTCAGCTATGATTTGCTTTTCAAGACTTACTTCAGAAGCGATTTCTTTAGGTTTGTTGGGATATAAGTCGTTATTTGATTTCAAGTCGAGGCCCGAGAGCACAGTGTTTGCAGTGTTTCAAAGCCAAACAGATTTGCAAATATTTTATGCATCGCTAGTATTTGGTTCGAGAATTCATTTTGTTTAGACTAATGATTAGTTTATAAAAATAATTAATTATATCTAAAAAGTAAATCAATCGCTTTATTTAATATTCGCGCTTGCTATAACTTATTTTTTTAAATTAAGCATGTGTATAGTTGAAAATTAAACTTGATTTAACATTAATTTAAAGTTTAGAAAGTTGATTTTATTAATCACTTCGAAAAATAAATTTTGTGAAAATTTCATTTTGTATTGCATCGCATTTAAAACTAATTTTATAAAACTAAATAGTTTTAATTAATTAGCTAATTATACTGATTAATCTTGGTTTAGTAATGGTAATAATAGCAATAGTAATAAAGCCACTAATTTAATGTTAAATCACTTAATTTATAATTTATATTTATCTTTCTATTATTTTTATACATTATTTTTATACAATGCAAAGTGAAACTTTCACTCAAAAATAAATTTCACTTAAATTTACAACCCTAATTTGATCTCAATTTTTATATTTAATTTTGATTTTAATGCTTTTGATTTCATTTAATTATTTTTAGCCGTTTTTTGCATAATTATTTTTTTCGGTGGCCACCATTATTGGAACGACTAATTATACAATGTTCAATATAAAATTGGATTAATTTAAATAAAACTACATTATTTAATCTTTTGAATATTTTTATTAATTCCACTTTTTGTAAGGCTTTTAAATTTTATTAAGTGTGAGAATTCAATTATTAATTTTGTTTAAATTATTTTTTCCTTCGTAATGTGTAAATTAAGTTATTAAATTAAGTGTTAAAAGTGTTTAATTTATATTAAAAATTATTTTACAATGGTTAGAGCGTTCGGTAGGAGAGCGCAACGTAGTGATATGGTTATACCCAGTGAACGCAGACTACATACCACAACTTACCACCACGTTATAGTTGAGTTGAGACAGAAAACAACGTTGTTTAAAAACAAATTTATTTAAAAAGCTATATACAGTGCCCGCCAGATATATGTGACTAGTAAGCGATGTAGTATATAGTGAATTGAGACACCAAAAAGATAACTTTAAACTGGAAATTTGACAAAAATTTGTATCAAGTTGCACTCACTGTTTCTCATGCTTATTGGATAAAGGACATCAAGGTGAACAACATTTGTATGAGTAAAAAGTTTGCAGGGCAAATAGTTTACCCGCTAGAGGGCTCTAATGTATGGAATTTCAAAGTCGAAATATACGACATATACACATCCAATCCTACTAAATCGACCATGCTGATGACGAATATGATGTCAGATTTGAGTTATCTCACGAAACAAAAAAGTTGCACTTGAAAATGTACATAAACCAACCATAAGTTTAAGTTTAGTGCGTTTTTAGTCAAAATTTAGAAATCAAAATTATATACTTTATCCGACTGGAAAAAGCATCCTAAGTCGAATGGTAAAAGTTAAAATGCATTGGCTTTAATAGTTTTCAAGTACGATACACTGGTTATACCTATTAAGATTATTTTTAAAAATAAATTTCAAAAATTCCGCTTGGTCAAACAATTATAGGTAGTAAGTTTATTTTTAACTGAATTTTAAAAATAGCGCTAACAACTAACTATTGGTCAGTCTACGAATAATTAGTTGCTAGTATTTTTAAAATTCAGTTAAAAATAAACTTAATAATTACTGCGGTTATATAAATTCGCACTAAAGATATTCGCACGAAAGATTTGTTTATTTTGAAATATACCAATACATACGTCTTAAATATGTGGTTTAAACTAACCCCTCATTGTAGAGCAATATGGCATTGTAGACCTATTATTATATATTGTGAGGTACCGATGGCTATGTCTAGGGATATTAGTGGTGAAAGTATATTGCCATAGGAATTTCCTCAAAGTTGCAATATCGATTTATGCTTATTGAATATAGAACATCAAGATGAAAAACATTTGTAGAGTGAAAAGTTTGCAGGGCATATAGTTTACCCTCTAGAGGGCTCCAAAGTATGGAATTTCAAAATTGTAAGATATGACATATACACATTAAATCTTATTAAATCGATCATGCTGATTGCGAATATGATATCAGATTTGAGGTATCTCATCAATTTAAAAATTTGCACTTGATAAATGCATAAATCAACTATAACTGCGCTATAACTTGAAAACTATTAAACCTAAAGCATTTTAAGTTTCACCATTCGACTCAAAATGATTATTTTAGTCGGAAAATGCAAATAATTTTTATTTTTAATTTTTGAACACCAGAAAACTTTTCACTTATACAAATGTTGTTTATCTCGATGTTTTCTATTTAATAAACATGATAAATCGCGATTGTATTTTTCATTACTAGCTATGTTATTAAATTAAAAATTTTTACAAACCGTTTAAATAAAGCAAATTAAGGCTGTTTTAATAATTGATATTATTTAAAAACATTGGCAAAATTATAATTTTTAAAAAATAGCATGTTTTTACAAATATTTATATAATTAATAATAATTTGAAATTAACAAACAAAATGTAATTAATATCATAACTTAACTCATTCTACTTAACAATATGCGATATAGCAATATTAAACTTAGCAATATTCGATATAACGATATTCGATTTGACAATATTTCATTTATAATATCTTTTATAAATATCAAAGTTCATGCTACCATTCTTACCTACCCGAGTTCAACCCAAGTTCACTACAATATATTATTTTACAACAAAATCAATGCCAAAGCCATGTGTTCTCTCATGAGTTATGACATTATTCATCCAACTCTTGCTATCACTCTAATTGTACAGTTACTCATACAGGTTAGCTAATTAAATTGTAATTACAATTTTAAGTATATTTGATTAATTTAGAAAATATATAAAAATATATTTTACTTTGTTAAAATAACTAAGTATTTACAAAGCTAAAATAAATTGTATTAATTATGCAATTTGGTTATAAAATAAGCTATATATTATATTAACTTTAGTGTACAATTAGCGTGCGAATATCTCTAGTGCGATTTTATATAAGCGAATACCTAATATTATTTTATACTTTGAATACATTTTCAATACAAACAATAACTATCATAATTAGTTTGATCAAGCATAATTTTCAAATTTCATATAAAAAATAATCTGAATAGTCATACCTCCCACAAAATTGCTTCTGGCAAAAAGTGTATATTTTATTATCTTACAAGGTAGAATTTATTAAACATTGTATAACTTATATTGTACAACTAACTTTGTACAATAGTAACATGATGACTCGCATTATATTTTATTGCATAATTTTGTAAACTTATTAATGACTGTTTACAAATTTAATAATTTAAAATAATACTCTAATTGATCTTTTGTTTTAATCAAGTATAAGTGGCCAACTAGAAAACATCCTTATGCTGAGTAGATGTTTTAAAAAATGTTTCATCCCAAAATATTTAGGGGAAGACAGTCAAATCGGGGGTTGAAGCGGCAATTGTGGCCACATTTACATAGAATCGATATTTCGATATTAAATATCTCGAAGACTATTAACCCTAAAATCACGGTTCCAACGCTACAATGTGACATTTAACTAGATCTTTCTAACAAATACCATGATTTGCTATTTTGACAAGTTACCCAAACTCCTTTGATATAGAGAATATTTTGAACCTAATGTAAGTTTGTTAATAATGTTGAAATAAAATAGAGTAGTTGGGTTAAACCAGTATTAATGCACACATACATTCATAAGAGAATGAATTGATTTGTGAATGTAATGAGAAATGTATGACAAATATTGTATATTAACACTAATTAACGCGAATCAGACTTCAAAGCATGAGTTGCATTGCATTCAAACCGGAAGACAGATCTGAATCAATTGCCGACGGCTTTCGCTGCCATCGGTTATTAGAAAAGTTTATACAATTAGGCAAAACTAGATAATACAGTATTAGTTTATTAGTTCAATTGTCATTTGTATGTACAGTATACTGGCACTGTGTATAATACATGTGGTTGGTAACTCGAGAAAAGTTGTCAATGTATAATTGCGAGTATCTAGATTCTAGATTGCAGAATCAGTGAAACATTGATTCTGTAAATGTGATTACAAGCGTCGATAAGAAAGCTGGCGTAGAAACTGGATTAAAATGTAACTGTGAACAACTTCACTTTTACCAGATTTTACAATTAACGTTAGATAATTGACTTGTGCATGCTTACACTGCTTAAATCCAATTTATGATTACTGTAGCGGTGTATGAATATACGGCACAGTATGTGATCTAACGTATGACTGCAGGACTGTTTCAGCCCTATTGGTGAGAGAATAGACTCAATAGAGTAAAGGCTTAACAGCAGTCACAACGAACTCGAATACAGTGTTAGTATTAGTCGACATAATTCCAAATCCGCATCACTTGGCTAACAATGAATCGAACGAAACGAAACTTCAGCTAAAATCCCAATTCATTGATTAGAATATTGTCGCCGCAACACCTTTACCATGTTACATCTTTACCATGTTACATCTTTACGCCGGGGCACATTAACAGCTTAAACTTAGATCTACGCAAATCTAATGTTCAAATTCCGATATCACTCTCATTATATGATATATCTATACATTATATTAATGTATAAATTATATTCTCAAAGTTACAATCAAATCTTAGTCTTATTTTACTCTAATTATTAGACTGAATAATTTGTTTCAAATATCAAATTTAGTCATTGTTTCGGAAATAATTAGCGAGAGTTAGCGTAGATTTTGGTCATCGGTTTGGCTGTGTTTGGGAAGCAGTGAAGGCTCACAAGTGATGTACAGTTTCGAGAAGATCTAACCGATAGAGTGGAGACTCGAGTCGGAGAGAGGGAACTGGAAGTGACTGCGAATTCTTGGTTTGCAAGCAATTGAACTGCAGTTCAGGCGAACAGCTCTTTCAGAGAATATGTTTTGTTTAGAGGAAAGAGAGTGAGCGGTGAGACAACGCACGCGCACTACAGCCACTACAGCTCTACAGGTTGTAGCGAACAGAGAGGGAGCGGAGAGGGAGCGGGAGGGGAGGGAGAGGGAGAGGGAGAGAAAGGGAGAGAGAGATGTGAAAACTGGTTTGCAGTCGAAGTTGGATTGAATTTGTGCACACATTCAGACATTGAAGCGCTGCTACAGAAGACATGTTTTGAATGAATGTTCTCGTCGTTAGACTATTAAACAGTTCTAAACATTGAGACTAAGACTAAGACTAAGACTAAGTGTTAATTCATAACTCATTGTAAACGAAACGAAACTTTTGTTTCAATCGCTTTGCCGTCGATTTAACTGAATTAGTGGCGAATCTATTGGTGACTATAGTTTGTCGCGCATTGTCTCAACTTTGGCTCAACTCTAAGAACTAATAACTTCGACAATCAAACTATTGATGCGATAATGGATGCGAAGGCAAACGGATCGGAGCGGTCGGGTGAGGGCCAGAGTGAGTCGCCGTCGCAGTGTCCCCGACTCTGCCATCTCATAAAATGGCCCGATTTTGATGGCTATGGCTTCAATCTGCACGCGGAGAAGGCCAAGAGTGGCCAATACATCGGTAAAGTGGACGCCGACTCACCCGCCGAGTTGGCCGGCCTTCGAGAGGGCGACCGCATAGTTGAAGTGAATTTGGTTAACATCTCGAATGAAAACCACAGACAAGTCGTCGAACGCATTAAATCGATTCCAAACGAAACGAAGCTCTTAGTGATCGACGAGTTGGCCGACAAGTGGTATAAAGAGCACAAAGTAGTCGTCAAAAGCACCCAATCGAATGTCATTCACTTCAAGACACCTGTTCCGCGACCCACCGCCAACCACAACAACAACAACAACAACAACACCACGCTGGACAAAGACCAGCCGTCCAGCCCTCCGAGCGCTACCCCACCGCCTACTCACGCGGCCAACACCGCCACCAACACCGTCACCAACACCGTCACCAACGGCGCAGTGAAACCTAGGGATGACATGAGTGCCGCCGCCGACAGCACTGAAAAGATGCCGGAATTGAACGGAAGCCTACCGTCCGAACAGGCAGTCGAAGTGAACCACAAGACAGTGCCTCTCAATGGCAAACAAGAGTCGCCGGTTCTGGTCAGTAGTCCTGCAATTGATATCGATTTCTAAAAGTTTATAATTGCGGTTAAAATAGAGCGAAGTATTGGTGAATGCATTTGATTTGTGTTTTGTTTAATTAAGTACTTTATTGATGTCTTCTTTAACTCGAGTTCTGCCACTCATTAACCAGTTTAGCCATCGAATTGATATTAAGACCAAAAGTCATAGCAAAAGCGAAGAATAATTGAAAATCGATTAAATGATTAGCCATTAGTTGCGTTGAATGTAAGCAGATTTGAAGACATTGTTTGGAAAAGCGATTGTTTTCCTCAAACGATTGCCATTACCTAAGACTCGTGTCCTTCACGAGAATTCATGACATATTCACACGAAATTCAATTGCGATTTACTATTATTTGCATTGAATCCCAATCTCTGCTCAATCTCTGCCAAAACTCATTACAATTGCTTTCTATGCTTTTCAACCATATATTTCCTCTTCGCCTAAAACTATCATATTTTAAGCGCTGCAAACGCACCCGAGTAGCCAAATCGCTCCTCATATTTCACCACTAACTTGATTAGAATACGCATTTTGACTAAACACAGTATATTATCATTTTAACTTTCTAAATGTTTGCTAATTGTGCTTGTGTTAATAATTAGTAACTTGCTAAATTAAAATATATTGAAGAATTTTCCAATTTCGAAACAATTTCGTGCAATGCCCAAGCATAGACTTAAGCGACATTTGCTTTATATGCTCGAGCACAGGCATTAAGGCATTATAAACAGTATACAGTAATTTATACAGTATAAGAGTCTTAACGAATATGAAAACGAATTAATATTCTGCTTTTGTAGTGAGTTTTCTCAACAAACATCGAAAGCTCGACACATATTTGCATTTTATAACTGCAAACAGTTTTTTGAAAGATTCGTTCAATAATAGTCAGGTTATAATATTTCTCACATTTGATTTAGACAGGTATTGTACCTCGATTATAATACATAGGTAATCACATACATGGTAATTAATATTCATTTTTTTATTTATTATATATGCAGCAAGATGGGTAAAACGAACTTAATGAATTTTCCGTCATTAGTTAGAGTCAACATTAAGACTGTTTTGGATAAGAATTAAATATTAAAATTATAGTGAATTTAGGAGAAATTCAATGAGTAGTTTGCGCTTAACTCTGAGACTTACAACAAGTTTTCGTTATATAAGTCGATAGCGTTTTGTGGGAGGATTTCGCAAAACCAAACAATTGAAATGTTTTTAGTTTAGTAGTGCCATTAGTCTTTCCCATTTTAGCTAGTTTAATTTGGTTCAATCTGAATTTTAGTTCTTCTTTGCCGAACGGTATATTGAATTTAAATTTGTATTCGTTGGCACAAAACCCACAAATTAATCTACAAAATGAGTCATAATATTTAAAAATTTAACTAGGTTATATATTTGCCATATAACAATATTTGTTGTATTGGGGCTTGCAATAGAGGCTAACCATTTGCTCTTTAGATTTATTATCAAGCAAATTTTAAAATTCACTGCCGGTAATTGTTTAGGATTTGCTCGTGTTAAAATAAATTGAATTATCTTTAAACTCAAAGTCGAAGAGTATGCTGTACTGTATAATAGGTGTAAACGTATACGTGATGTACTGTAGCTATTTTGCAACATTACTGTATTCGCGTACTTGCTCGGCGATTTCCTAAAAGCTTTAACCAGTACAAATTCATAGCATTAACATACTGTATAATATTGTAGTAAGATTTTAGTACTGCATTGTATTAGTTATTTAAATATTGGTATTAATGTGATATGAATTAATTAACCCAATTTATTAATTAATTTAAATATTGGTATTAATGTAGTCTGATTGTGAATGTGTTGATTGCTGTACGTGTCGGACAATTCGACATTAAAGCAAATGATTAACAAATACCAAACCATTTGATTAGAACTGATTTGGAGAGACAGCGCTTGGGAACTCTCGAACAACACTTTAATGTATATTTATTTCTTGATTGACTCGTTTTTGGTTTTTTGTCTACGTTTTCGCTTTTCGAGTCACGAAAGCGACTTGATTAAATTATTTTTAAGGAAATAATATTTTATATAGAATTAGTGAAGAGTTAAAGTCATAAATAATTGGCACAATTATTAGATTTCTGTTTCCACTCATTTAAAGAGTGTTTGTATTGAAGTTAGTTAACAATAATCGGCAAACGCCTACAGGTGCACAATTGAGCTGTTGATTTGCACCAGTATTTGGAAGAGATAACTGAATACACTGATAAAATTCTAAAACACCATTAATAACTTTATTGCATTTAATTGTTTATATAATTGAATAGTAGCTTTGCACAATTATATCGTTAACGCAAAGTCTGAATATGTTGCTTGTGTTGCCTCTAATCGTCACATAATTTATAAACAATCTTCGGATTGATATACAGATATACAGTACAACGTATGTGTTATACAGTATTTGCATTTACTCTACGATTGTCAGTACGAATAGCGTTGTCTTCTCCTCTCCAGCACTATATCCCTATCCCCGACTCAAACAATTACGAAGACATTTCAAATGTCACCTATCATTGCGATCTCATTAATCAGCGATTGCTTCGATTTGATGTACACTACTGTACAGATCGTTTGCTTTTTTACCAACAAATGTCAATTTGATTAAGTAGTTTTTAAGGAATACTTTGCAATTAATTTATCTTTTTATATATACCGGTATATCTTTATAACTTAACCTACGTATGGTATACTGCATGTGAAACGCATACATTTGACTTTTGATATAATTGAGAAAATAACTTCAATAACATAACTAAACCTTAATGTTGATTAAATCAGTATTAGATCAATGTTTGCACACACTTGCTTTAAATATAGCTTGAGCCGTTATTACATATATTCAGCTGATTTTTTCTACAAATTCTATTCAAACCAATGTCATCGAACAAAAGGTGTATTCATTTGACAACTATTTTCGATTAATTGTTTTACATACTATAAACTATAATTTTTATTTTTTGGTAAATATTTGCATACTTAGCAAAATATGCAATGAAATGAAATTTACAAATATTAGATTTGCTTATGGTTTGATTTTTAAAATTTGACTAAATATTTGTTACTGCCAAATAATTTTTTTAAATCATTTTATGCGTTTTAAGCTAGTATTGGAAATTATTTTAATATCTATTATCGATAATACAATAGTTATATAAATACACTAACATGTTACTTTAGGTAAAATATACTGTATTAAAGAATTTAATATTGATATAAAATTGATATAACTTTTTATATGATGATGAGTTGGTGAATTTTATGAAAATGAGCTAAATTTTGGATGTACTGTACAATATACAATGTAGTATGTCAGATTATATATTAGGTATAAAATAAGATCGAAGGTCTTAGAATCAAGTAATTAATTAAAATTTATTTTTCTTATTGCAGTAAATATTATTTTAAATTTATTACTAGTTGAATTTTTTATGCCAGTCGTTGAAGATAAATATTTGAACAAAATTATTGACAAATTTGACGCCTTTTCGGCCAATGAGCCCCTGGGACGGGACGGGATGGTTGGCCAGTCATTAGACTCATATATTCACTATTTTTTAAATAGCTTTTAGTTTTATTTAAACTAACGATGCATTGCATTCATGTGGCGATGAAACCTCTCAATCACTCAAATCAATATAAAACGCATTTGCATTCAATTTTGAGATACATATAATCAAAAATTTGTTTAAATAAATTAAGATTTTCTATAAATGTTTAATTCTTGTATTGATGCAACAAATGATGAAGATGCAATGAAAGAGTGCAATACTAAATTGGACACTTGTATGACTTGATTACCGGTATACTTGCTAAATATATCATTACTAATAATCAAAGCTTGCAATTTTATAAAAATTTCACTATATATGCATGCTTTATTTATGTAAAATTAAGCCAGATCTCAGTTCAGTTTTATATAAAATTAGCATATATAGTTCTCATTTTTGTCTTGTTTTTAATGCCTGTTAAAATACCTGTTCAAGTGCAAAAATAATCTGAACATTTACGAATTTTTGCACAGAAAGTTTTAGTTTAGTTATAATAGTTTATAATTTAATTCTACGTGCTTAGTAATATAGTTTAGGCACAAGTATGATTCATAAGTTTTAATAAGCAAAGAAAATTAATAAGTTTATCAAAAATAAAATAAAATATATTTGTAATTCAACTCATCTATTGTACATATATTTGTGGATAATTTTGATATCATAAATATCATGCATAAACGCTGTCTCTATATAGTGCCCGCGGGACACAATCTGCAAGCTTTGCTAATAATCAAAGCTGTGCTCAAAAAAACAGATAAAATAAACTTGATCGCGTTATTATTGTAGTGATGAACAAGATTATTTTACAAACAAGATGAACAATGAACATGATGACATTTTAATGAACAAGATTAAGTTATTTATAAGACAAAAACCATTCGCATATCTCGTTTGTTTTTAGAAGTTATAATAAACTTAATTACGCGGAATTGGTTAAGCATGTATAATAATCATACCTGTGCACCGCTAAAATATTAGAAGAATTACTTGTGTTAAATTGAACATGATTACTAGTCAGCTCTAAAAATCATTCGCACATATCGTTTGTTTATTTTTTACATTTCAATACTTTTTTTTCAATAAAACTTCACTTCAATTGAACTTATTATAATGTTTTATGACTAATAGAGGTTATAATGATTAAATTGCATTTAAACTATTGAACAAAATTTTTTCAAACTTTTCTACAATAATTTTAAATAGTACTTTTTATTCAACTCATCTTTATTTGTAATCATGTTTGCGAATGAAATATCATATCTCAAAATGTGTGTAACGTATTATATTTAAAGTGGCACCGGGTGCAAATTGTGCACACGTTTGATCATAATAAATTTAACATATATTTGACTAAGCAAGTTCAAATATTAACCATTGAAATTAATAGAAAATTTTTTCAACTTTCAATTTATTTTAGTCGAATCTCTACTTAAATATCTATTTGGTATTTGTTTTATTAATTCAACTCATTATAAATCGTAATTTTATCGATGGATAGTTATGTACTCGCAATGAGCAAGTATAAACTACATATGCAGTAGAGGTACTCAATAGGAACTTTTAGGCACAATTTTCTCGTTTTACCCCGCTTTGCTAATAATGATTCATTACCCTAATCAATACCCTAAAAAATTGAAATGAATGAAATATCTATTGAAGAATTGCTAAATAATATATAATAGAACAGTATAGAGAATTAATATAATTTCTGTATATCTAATGACTAAGGATGGTTAAATTTTTATTAATTATTTATGTTCTTGTTGGTTATACCGAATATAGTTAATTTGAATATGACAAAATCAAATATAGTAAAGTCGAAAATAGTTAAGTCGAATATGTATATTACCATATTTGACTTAACTATATTCGGCTTAACTATTTCCGATTTTACCATATTTGATTATCATATTCGACTTTACCATATTCGACTTAAGTATTTTCAATTTTACTATATTTTATAACCATATTCGACTTTACCATATTTGATTTAATTATATTCGATATAACCAAAATTAACATAAATAATCTATAAAAATTTCTACCGGAATTTTTGATGGGAAATCGTATCAAACCATAGTAAAGCATCCAAGTTGGATCCTTACTAATGACATTTTATAATTTAATTTTAATTTGCTAGCTTATTTTATAAAACATTTAAGAATAGAATTAAATGATTAAGGAGAAATAAATTTAAATTGATATTTTAAGTATCTTAAGATTAAAAAAATTTTTAATCATTTTTAATTGATTAATAAACGCATAATTAATTTTAAACGAATAGAATTTGATAATTTTTATTTATATTAAGGATGCAATTTATATGATTTTTTAGGTACAGGTATATTTTAAATCATTAAACTAACAAAAATGTATAAATTTAATTTATATTTGTGAGTTATAACTTATAACACAATTTATGATGAATTTATAAACAATTTGAAAAAAATTTAGTTTGAATTAACCATTAGAACAATATGGTAATTTGTGCAGTGGTAATTTTATTTAATTATTTCTTAATAAATTCCATCGAATTACTTGACTAAATTTGGTATAAATTTTAATTAGTATTTTTAAAAATAATTTAAAGATTTGCTTCAATTGTTTTTAGAATAGCTTTGACTCAAATAAAGAAAATTGAATTTACTTTTTAAAGTTTACTTAAATGTCAAAATTGACCCAAAAATTAGTTTTGTTTTCTAACTAAAGACTGAATGTGCCAAGCAGAATTTTCGAACTGCAGACTTGATTTTGGATTGTCGGCTTGAATCGAAATCTTGTTCACGATATACAGGTATATACTGTATATCTAAATATAAAATTCGAGTCTATTATCCTTTGGTCGAAAATATCTCGGATTTGCTCACAAATTGTAAATAACGTTTAGCTGAGAATAGAAGCATTTGTTATAACACAGAACTGAACAAAAATTACAAACGAAAGTGCATTTTATAACTGGTTTTGGATGTTATCGTCACTTCTAACTCTTGAAATGGCCTTATATTTCATATTTTATACAATTATTAGTTCTATTTTCGGTTTTTATGTTTAGATCTGCAGTTCTGTTCCATAAACCTATTTCTCTATTTATTGTATTTAAAACTTATATCTAAATTATGTTCATTTAAAGTCTAATAATTATTCATTTTAACCAAACAACTAAACAAACTTATATCGCATCTATCGCTCAATTAACTAGTTTTTAACGATAACTCAATCTATGAAAGAAAATACAAAACGTACACAAAACTAAATTATTGATATTTCTATTAGTTTGCATTTTTATAGATAAATCTAATTATGAGTGCATTGAAGCCATTTATTATATCAATATACTGTATCATTCTATTTAGAAAGAGCTCATTATGCTAGTATGCAGTACATTTTTACCTTAAATGTTTGACGTCTGGAATCTTAAATTCTTAATTGAAATTAAAAGCATATGTAGCATTTTACTTTTACTGTATTTAAGCTTGCAATAAATTTGCATTATATTAAAATCTTAGTAAATTATAATTACTTTTAATTTGTATGAAATATTAAGATTACAATAAATAAAATTATTGCTAGTGTCGCGTGGCTCTTATATATAAACTAAAAATTTGATCTTGTTAAATTTTGCATTTGCTATTTATTATTATCTTCTAGTAAACCTACAATTTGTAAAAGTTTGAATATTATTTTAAGTTTTAAAATAAAACTGTATTTATATAAATTAATAAAGCTTCTGTCAAGCGCGAATTTTAAAAAGATCAATTTTTTAATTTACTCATGTGAGCAATTGAAAATAATTAATATTTTAAAGGATAAGCAATAATTTTATGCAATGAAAACATTATTGAAACATTTATTTTGATTTGTAGCAAGCTTTTTATCTTAATTTCCAAACCACGCTCTTATACCTCGACTCTAAATGTCTGAATAGTTTTGTTCATTTGTTTGGTATTAACTGTTGTTTTAATTGTATGTTTAGGAGAATGGGTTGCACTCGAGCTCCGGGGGCTCTACCCCTAAGAGCAGGAACGGAGCGAAAACGGAAACGACAGAAGCCGTGCGGCCGTCGAGTGGCGGCAGTAATACAAACGTATCGATTCCCGACTCACCGACGTCTAGCAAAAGCAGTTCGAGTCTAAGCGGGCCGTCACGTCAACTGAGCGAATCGGGCGCTGATCTGAACCTAAATATGAGTGCTTCGCAAATGAGACAAATATTGGCGCAAAGGAAGAAAATGGACGCAAAGAAAACGCAAATGGATTTGAAGCAGAAATACGAAATCATTCAACAAATGTGAAGACATTTTCGACTAAACATTCCTTTCAATCGCCGCAACACTCGACCCAAACCTCGATTCGATGCACTCGAGCCTCGATTCGCCAATTCTTTTCTCTTTTAATCAAAATGTTTTCTAATTTTCTATATTTTAATCCGAAGTGCATTCCTGTGCCAACACTTTCGAATGGATTCAAAATTTGCAATGTTACATTTGTTCAATTCTGTTCAATTGACGCAATTCTAACTATAAATACTGAAACAATTGAATTGATATTCATTTGTTTGCTTTTACATCAATTGAATGACAGGTTTTTAATTCAACCCAACGCTTGATATTATCAATGATTTTTTGGTCCAAATATATGAACCAATTTTGATGAAAGTTTTTAAAAATATTTTTCATAATATCTATTTTTCTATTTAATAAACAAAATGTTTTTACCGGTATTTTGAAAACAAATTGTCGATTATATAGTATATTTAGTAACTTATATAAAAGTACTGTATAATTGAAATAATTTGGGATAAAATTGATTGATATTTATTGTGAAAATAAACTAAAAGCAGTTTTACTGTTGAATCGGAGTTTGAGAACTCAAATCTTCAAGTTTTCACTCGTCTGAGACACAAATAGTTGTCATAGGCATGTTGCAATTGTTCGAAATCAATATATAAATATAAGAATGGACCCACGCCCCCCCCCCCAGATTCAATAATATTTTGATAATAATTTGATCAAAGATGGCATGTTAGAACATTATACTCTATGCAATTCTACCAACTTATCTTACTTGTTATTAAAACTAAACTGATTGATTTAATCGATTTGGAAACCTTTTGGTATTGATAATAATTTATAAAAGCTGTGCACAAATAGGCACTTGCTAAGGAGGCGTTCAGATGATTAGTAGCACTTGAATCTTGGAACTGCTCAAAAACGGCTGAAGATAATTGAGTGAAG